>JAOEGT010081601.1:0-14922 GCA_025447795.1 Speoplatyrhinus poulsoni
GAGGGTCATGCCCAGGTGCACTTAATTTGCCTAATTAGGACCTTTACAGCCAATAAGGACCACAGGCCTGCTAAAACAAAGCAGGGCCGTGACACGTGTCATGAATAAAGAGGGCACAAGCATCTTAAAAAAAAAAAAAAAAAAAAAACAATGCCCCAACTGCAAACCGCCCAATTCAACAGCCGGGAAGCGACCAGTAATAACAATAACAACCAAGACTATGGTATTGTTTTCGATGTGGCAAAGATGGCACTATAAAACCCCAATGTGATAGTGAACCAAATCCTGCTTTGGTTGCCACAAAGAGAAAGCAGTTGAGGGAGAGGCAGCTAGTATGGGAAAATAAACAGGGTCACACAAAAACTGACAAGTTAAACTAAGATCAGTTCCTATTGAGGGGCAAATGGAGTACACACAAAGTGCCTCAAAAAGAGAATGCACATGACTATAGCATGCTCTCAACCTAAACATCAGTCCATCACCCTGACAAAGGGATTATTTGGAGCAAAATGCTCTGCAAAAGTGATTGTTTCTGAGAATGAGTGCAACTGCTTATTAGCTACAGGTTCAACGACAACGATTCCCAACTCATTCTGTAAGCAGAATCTATCACACAAAGCCTATCAAGCCTTTGAACAACCTACTTGAAGTAGAGAGTGCCAATGGTGAGAATGTTCTCTACATGGGCTATGTAGAGGTGAACATCACATTCCCCAGAAGTTGTTTTGGCCTGGATACTGAAGTGCCCACTCTAGCATTGATTGTGCCCGATACGCTTTCAACTCTGTCATCAGTTCTGATAGGAACCAATACCCTAGATGTCCTTTACGAACAGTACACAAACATAAAGCTTCAGAACCCTCAGCCACTTCCCTATGGTTATAGAGTTGTTCTTAAAGTTCTGGAGAGAAGACAAAGACAAACAGTTGATTCTAATATTGGTGTAGTAAGACTGCACAGCAGAGAACCAGAGATTGTCCATGCTGGTCAAACCAAAATGGTAGAGGGATCTATATACCGCATTCCATATAATGCTGGAAAATATGCAGTAGTTGAGACACCAAGGTCCTCTTCTTTACCAGGTGGCATACTGTTTGGTGAGTCTTACAACTAAACTACCATGTTGTGTCCCTGTAGTTCTCAAGAATGAGTCAAACCACAATATAACAATTTCTCTGAAGAGTGTGATAGCTGATTTATGTACTATTAAAAGTGTTCAGAATGTCACTGACACAAAAGTACAAACAAAACTTGACCAAAACCAAAGAATAAAATTGGATTTCGGGAACTCTCCAGTACCCAATGAGTGAAAAGAGAGAATAACAGAGAAACTCAGATGCATGTCAGAAGTGTTTGCGCAACATGACCTTGACTTTGGACGTACAGACAAGTTTAAACATCACATAAAGCTGAAAGACAAGACGCCTGATAAGCACAAAGCAAGGCCTATACATCAACAAGACATTAAGGCAGTGCGTAAACATCTGCAGGAACTCCTTGATGCTGAAGTAAAAGCTATTTGTGAGAAACATTTAATTCATACCAATGTTGATAGTGACCATGAGGAAACAACCCCTGGTATCACCTTGGTAGCATCGCTTGCCCTTCATTCAAAAGCCATACCTGAAAGTTTTGAGGAGGAAGAGCAATTGGGTGGTTTACCAGTCATAAAACATCTGACGCCTACTGAAATATAAGAAGAGCAAAGAGCTGATCCTTGCATTGGAGAAGTTATCAGAGTCTGGAGTCTGTCTGGAGTCAGGAGAAAAAAAAAACACCATTATCAGTGAGGAAATAACTACCTGAACTATATTTGCTACTGAGGGAATGAAACAGATTTGAGCTTTTAGATGGTATCCTGTACCGAAAGAGGCAGGAGGAGGCACAAACTTCTCATCAGCTTGTGTTACCTGAAGGACTAAAAAGTCTGCACGATGACATGGGCCACATGGGCATAGAACGAACATTGGACCTTGTCAGAACACGGTTCTATTAGACCACGATGTCAATCGAGGTGGAGAAGAAGATCAAGACCTGTATCCTTTGCATACGACGGAAAGCGTTGCCTCAGAAAGCTGCACCACTTGTAAATATCAAAGCAACAAGACCCCTTGCTCTCCCATATGCTCAATCCCTGTTATTATCAATCACAGAGCACAACCGAAAACAGATATCGTAATGAGCACCTGTCTCCTTTGCCCTCTATCTAACTTTTGTTAACCCCCCCCCCCCCGAATATTTATCCTGTCTGAATGGCCCTACTTAACCCTCGATCTATTGCAAATAAGACCTCAAAACCAGTAGCAGCACCTTAAAATCAATTAATAAGAGTTAAGAGAATTGCAGTAGTCAATTCGGGATGATATGAGAGCATGGATCACAATCTCCAAATCTTGAAAAGAGGGGAAGGATTTCATTCACACCTAAATTTCTTGCGATGGGGAGCACATTTGTAGACAAAGGCCCAAAATGATTAGATAGCTCCTCAACAAGTTGTGGAGTGCCAAATAATAAAAATTCTGTCTTACTCTCGTTGAGTTGTAGAAAGTTATTAGCCATCCAGTATTTAATTTATGTAATGCAGTCAAAAATGGGAATCAAGGAGTTGGTGTTTCCAGGTTTAATCGGTAAATACAACTGTGTCATCAGCATGGCAGTGGTATGGTATGTTATGTTATGTTAACGGAGAATGGATCCCAAAGCGAGCAAATATAAAGAGAATAAAATTGTCCCCAGGATCGATCCTTGCGGGTACACATGTGATAGCTGCAGATGATGAGTTATTATTGCCAATATTATAAATAAACCATTGTAAAGCAACACCATGGATACCAGCCCCTTTCTGGAGGCGATCGAGGAGGATGGGATGGTCACCAGTATCAAACGTAGTGCTAAGATCAAGCAAAAGTAAAACAGCACAATTTCCAGACTCACCATATAGCAACAAATCATTCAGCACCTTAAAAAGTGCAGTTTCTGCACTATTGTGTACCTTGAAAACTGACTGAAAGTTGTCCAACACATTATTTTCAATTAGAAATTAAGATGGGAAAGAAAAACTTTTTCCAGGATTTTGGACACAAACGATAGCTTAGCGATAGGCCTAAAATTGTTCAAATCTGTCGGGTCTAGACTAGGTTTTTTAAGAAAAGGCTGTACCACAGCATGTTTAAAATTATCTGAAACAATGCCATTCATGAGGGAGCTATTTGTTATGGCCAAGAGGCTAGGGCCAACAGTATGTAGCACCTCTTTCAAAAGACGTGAGGGAGCAATGTCTGTAGGGGAGAAAGTCTCCATCAACGTGGAGAGTTTCACTGGCTCAAAGCAAGTTAGGGAGGCAGGGCATAGGTCTAAGTCAGAGGGGTCATGATCAGTAGGTAAGATGTGAGACCTAATAGTATATCAACCTTGTTGATAAAGACATTCAGAAAAGCTTCTGTATTTTCAGCAATGGCATCAGGAATCACAGTAACCTGTTTAAATGCAGTGCATTTAACAGTGCATTGCACTAAACAAGGATTTAGGGCTATGTGCATTTTTAGCAATAATATCTGAGAAATTTAGTTTTAGCTGCTTTAACAAGACGTTGATAAGATGTTAGGCAATCTCTCAGTATTTCGTTGGACACTTGAAGCTTATCTTTCTTCCATTTCCTCTCTGCTTTCCTACACTCTTGTCTATGAGCATGGGTCTCACAATTTAGCCAAGGTAGGGTTTTGACTTTGGGTCACCTAAGTTTGAGTGGGGCAATACTATTGAGAATGTCTGTTGTAGTAAACCGCTGTAACTAGCTCTTCTGTACTTAGAGAGCAGGGAGTATCTGTAATGCTAGAGAAAGGGGAAGCAATTAAGGCGTCAGAAAATGTTCTAGCAGAGGAGTGATCAAGTAACCGAATGTAGTGATACATTAAAAATCACAGGCTTATGGTCTGAAATGCAAGTAGCATCCAACTCAACCAGAAGAACAGGGAATCCCACAGATAAAACTAGATCAAGTGCATGGCCATGGGCCTGTGTAAGGCCAGTTACAGACTGAGTTAGATTAAGAGTCTATACATTGTAAAAACGGGACTAACCAGTGGTTTAGATGGACAACAGACATGGATATTAAAATCACACAGGATATGATAATTATCAAAGCTGGGCACAATCAATGATAGAAAATCTGAGAAGTAATGGATAAAGTCCTTTTTATATTTAGGAGGTCTATACACAACTGCACAAAGCAGAGGGCAAACCAGTTTAACTTTAAATACTTGCATGTCAAAACTAGAGTATTTATCAACAGGCAATTGGCGGCATTAAAAATTATTTCTAAAAACTGTCGCTGTACCCCCACCTTTTCCCGTAGTTCTGGGAGAAATTAAAAAGTCACAGTCACTGGGGGATAATTCAAATAGAGGGCTTAGATCGCAAACATTAAGCCAAGTTTCAGTTACAAGTAAAAAGTCCAGATCGCGTGATGAGAAGAAGTCATTTAAGATAAATGTTTTGTTTGAAAGTGACTGCACTGCACACACAGTTTATCCAGGATAACCGGGACTGTAGCTCCTGGGAAGCAGTAAGTGGTGGCATTAAAAAAGCGGATGTTGCAAATAGAGTCTCCAACTATCAAAGTGGTTAATGAAAAAAGGGCACGAAGAGATGGAGTTTGTGTGGACTTTCGGTTGGCAGAAGCAACAGATATGGGAGAGTGATCCACGTTCGCCTCTGATTGAGAAGGCCCTGACCAGGAAGAACCCCCGGATCGCTGTCGCACCGCCTCCCTCAGGGGTTTACGCCGAGCAATGAGGTTCAATTCAAATTCAATTAAATTCAAAAAACTTTGTCTATCACACAGTGATAGAAAATTGTCTTCGGTTTATGGCTCACAGCAGACTCAATATAACACATGGTAAATATACAAACTGCAATAAAAACAAACTAGCCATGAATAAATAAATAAATAAATATTGCTGAGGTGCAAATAAGTATTTAAAATGTATCTATTTGATCTTGTTTAAAATCGATATTGCAGTGGGAATAAATTAGTTTTTGTAGGCTCTCTTTTTGGCTAAAGGTGCTCGGAAGCGGATACCTAATGAGAGTAGTTCAAAATAATGGAAAAGAGGGTGTGATGGGTCATTTGTAACGGACTCTGCCTTTCTTTTAACTGTGTGACTATAGAGGTCTGAGAGTTGGATCTGAGTTATACCTGTGATTTTGGTTGCTTGCTTGATGATTCTGGTGAGTTTTTTCTTGCTTTTCTCTGTGAGGAAGTTGTACCAGGATGCAATATTGAAAGTGAGGAGAGACTCGATAAGGGACCGGTAGACAGCTGTTAAAATTACCTGTCTGACATTAAAACCGTTCAGCCTCCTCAGGAGAAACATACGCTGTTGGGCCATCTGCATGTTGTGTGAAGGACAGGTGGTGGTCAATCTCAGTTTCCAGGTAGGTAAACATTTCCACCTGTTCCACCACCTGCCCCTCCAGTATGAGTGGTTCAGACAGAGGGTGAGGGGTGTTCGCTGTCCGGCGTCCCCTACAACACAGCTCCTTGGTCTTACTGATGTTCAGGTGGTTCATGGTGTCCACATACTGCCTGTATGTGGTCAGAGAGTGCTCATCTGTCATGTGGGCCACCAAGGCCATGTCATCAGCATACTTAAAAAGTGACAGTCCGTTGCTGTTGCATCTGATTTCATTTGTGTATATGGAAAAGAGGATAGGTGAAAGAACAAAGCCCTGTGGGATCCCAGTATTTAAAACAATGTTGTTGGAATTAACATTGTTTACTCTGACATGTTGGGGTCTGTCCTTTAAGAAATCCTTAATCAATAAAACCAGTGTTGTGTTCACTTGTAGTCGATGGAGCCAGTGCAGAAGCGTCTTTGTGTTTACTGTATTAAAATCCTGACATACGAGTTTGGTGAGTCTAGTTGCCTGACCACTGTGTCCAGAAGAGTAAAGCTGGCATCCTCCACTCCCCGCTTTGCTTTATAGGCAAACTGAAGTGGGTCCAGTCTTCCCCCCACTATGGTGGTAAGCTCCCCCGCGACCACCCTCTCCATGCATTTGCAGAGGATGGAGGCGAGTGCTACAGGCCTGAAGTCATTCATGGCTTTGGCATGGGGCTTTTTGGGCACAGGGATGATGGTTGTATCTTTCCACGCCCTGGGGACAAAGCTGGTGTTCAGGAACAGCTGGAACAGCTGTGTCACCACACCGCCCAGTTGAGCAGCACACTTTAAGGATGCGCCCCTTTAGCCCGTCTGGCCCAGGAGCTTTCCTTGACTGCAGCTTGGGGAGGATAGATAAAACCTTCCGCTCATCAACACTGATAGGTGTAGGAGCCTGGCTGCTGTTCATTGAGGTCCAATCTTCCACAGGGTCGGTCCTGTTGAACCTGGTGTAAAAAGTGTTCAGCTGGTCTGCAAAGGAGGCAGAATCTGGGCACTGTATCTGGGCTGGTCTCTGATTTCTGCCCATCATAGTGTTGAGACCCTGCCAGGCCTCCCTTGCATTTTCCCTTGTACAAGAACATGTCCCAGTCAGTTAGCTCAAAACGCCCCCTCAGAGTGTCCACAGAGTCATTATTCCAATCTTGGATGATTTTTTAATGTATTTTATGCGTTTTCAATTTTTGTCTATATTTTGGTAGCAGCAATATTACATTATGATTCGAGGAGCCAAGTGGAGTGTGGAGCTTGGAGACATATGCACCAGATATGTTTCCAAAACATTTATCAATATTGCTTCAGCTGTGGCAGCAGCGAAGTGACATCGCAACTGTCGAAGTCCCCCAACAAAAAGACCGGCTGATCAGCTGCTCTGGACACTGCGTTGTTGTAGCTGTCTGCAATGCGTTCTGCTGCAAGCACATTGTCAGGTCCAGGGACATAGGCCAGAATCACTGTCAGATGTGTGAACTCGCAAGGTAAATAGTGAGGACGGAATGACACAGTCATCAGTTCATAATGCCGAGAGCATTCAGTTTCACAAACTGTAAAGTTGGTTGCCCATTTCTCGTTTACGGCCATGCAGAGTCTGCCCCCAATTGATTTTCCTGTTTTTTCAGTGTCTCGGTCAAAACGTATGAGTGTAAATCCTTCCAACCTCAATGTACTGCTGTCAGACAACCATGTAAAACAAAACAAACTTGTGTTTCAGAAGTCCCAGTCAAATTTGATCAGTGCAGAAAGTTCATCCATTTTCTTTCATAGCGATCGCACATTTGACAAGGTAAAAACAAATAATGGAAGTTCACTTCCTCATCTACGCAGCCTCATTCTAATTCCACCTCGATCCCCTTCTCCTACGAATGCGTTTCCTTGGCAGACACTTGGGGATTAGGTCCAGGAGTGGCGATGCTGGTATTTCCAACAAAGCATGTCGTAGCTCCAAGAAATCAGCCCGGGTATAGGTGAGAGTACCTGCATTACTGATGTGTTGATCTGCTGGTATACCACCAACCGCCCACGCAGGTTGCAAAACACACAGAAGTGGACCTAATGTCCGAACTTGTATGTCTACGCACATAATTGGATAACTATACTTATAAAACATACAAGCTAAGCACGATATATAAAACAAACTAAACAACGATGAGCCTCAGAACCGCAAATTGCTCAAACAGAGGAGCGCCCTGCCCTGAGGTCGTATGTTTTTGACACTCAAGTGAAGAGAGGGGTAGAGATCATTGGTGATTTTTATTAGAGCCGTTACAGTACTGTGTTTGGGACAGAATTCAGACTGAAATAGTTATAATAAATTATTAGAATCTGAAGGTATGACACAAAATATAGACCTATGCAAAAGCTGCGTCAGCGCCGATCTCGGATTTAGAAGGTTAAGGCAGTTATTAGAGATAGGGTTTGTAGTCACTGTAGGAACCTGGCGGAGCGCACAATGCATGTTAACTGCTGGACGAGGATTGCAAGGGGTGATAAATTGATTAGACCAAAACGAGGGGATAAGAGACAGTGTGTGTGAATGTTCGGCGCGTCCCACGGTGAATGTATGAATGAAATAATTCCAGGGTGGGAAAACAGAGCTGGAGGGGGTTTAAAAGACCTTGAATTTAGTAGTAGACCTTGAATTTAGACCTTGCCTTTCGAAGGAAAGGCAAGGCGAGACGATGGATGGTAGACAGTTGGTGGCGGAGGGATATGACCGCCGGTTATTATAATCCTGTGGCATAGGCGTGAGGTTGCGGTAGATGTCAGAATTTAAAATGACTAGAAGTGCCGAATCAATTAGAATCAGAACACAGGCCCTCCGGTTTTGATGTCGCCAGATGGGCAATGAAAGGCTTGGTGTCGAATCGAGCTCATTGATGGTAGTACCGGTAGCTAATGTAAGCTACCAGTAGTAGCTAGTAGTAGTTCAGCCGTTGGTCAAAAGGACGTCATATTTTTAGTTGTTGTAGAGTAGTCAGGGGAAAGAAAATAATGACTGTAAATCTCTAAAAATAGCAAACCTAACTTCATAAAACAAACTAAAAACACTACGGACGATTCAGATTCTTACAAACACAAAAGGAGAAGCAGCTGCCAAGGTGGCCCTGGGGTTCCCTCCTTCAGTCAGCCATTATATATTACTTTTATTAGTGCCAAGTCACGTAATGTACTGCTTATGGCCGATTTTAATATTAATGATGACAGAACAGCTAAAGAATGCACTAAAAATATATAGTCCAGCTTGTTTTGGTTAGCTTAAAGATTCCTCCAAAAGAATAAGAAAATATTTTCTCAAAGCGGGTAGGGAGAGTTATGGAGAGTCAGGCAAAGTGAAGATAGGCAGAGCTCTTTCAAAAAATGTCCGCTCACGCTGGCAGACAAGGAAGAATTTTCTAGACAAAAGATTTCAAAGGGCAATTATAGTTAATTTGAACACACATATTCCCATATCTGTGGCAATTGACCAAAAGCTAATGGAACAATCCAGTTATAAAGAAAGGAAAATATTGTAATAACACTACTAACTTGTGTGCTTTAAAAATATACCAGCTGTGAAAAGACGTGAAAAGGCTGTTTTAAATTAATCATCTTACCTGTGCCGTGGACTGACTTGAAACCACCTTGACGGGGGATACAGACGTAGACTGCTGCACTGTTAGGATCTGTTGGCCAAGGGCCATGTTGACAGGCAGTCCCACAGGCTTCTGTGATGCGTTGGGACTCGGGGAGGCCACAGAAACCACAGTGAGCTAACAGAGACACACAGGATAGCGCTTTAAAAAAAAAATCCAAGAGTAGTATAGTCTTTCATAGACACATAGCATTGCGTTCAGTTAACAGTTTTCCCCATTATAAATTAATAGTTTAAAATAAACCTATTCCCACCTACTACAGCCCTACACTAGAATACATTTTGGATAAGGTACAGCATTTTTCAGCATAGACTGAATTTTCCATTGTCTTGTCACAATAGACCCATTTACTGCTGATGTCACGCCAACTTCACCAACATATTCCGTTTAACCAAGTCCTATTTAACCAAATCCTTATCCTTGTGACTCGACATTATTTGACCTGCTATGTGCCCTAGAAAGATCATGTATTCTCTCCTTTATTACCAGTTTAAATATCTTTAGAGTAGGAATACAACCCATATAATGCACTTTTGCCATTTTGGTCAGTTTTCGGGAGACTGGCACGACACGTCCTTGTCGTGTTGCCAACTTGGGACACTTTGTCGCTAGGTTTAGTGACTTTTCAGACCCTCTGTTGGGCAAGTGCGTATGAGAGATGTGTGTTCGTTTGCAAAACTCGCTTGTTTGAAGAGTAGCAGTAAGTTGTAGCAAATCTTCACTTTCATTCCTACTGTAGTGTATGCTGTATTTGTTGTTTCCTAGGAAATTGGCGACAGGCCGTATTAGCACGCTTGTGCGTGGCTGTCCAAGATGTGCAACATTAAGATATGCCAAATCGACGTGCTGGGTGAGAGATGCATTGTTTTAAGAAAGTAAGACATAGCATCTACTGCCGACTCTTTTACTGGGATTAACAAGGTTATGCCAAATGCGAACGGTGACTGTAACTCTGTACTCATGCTTCACGGCAATGAGAAGGTTACAATCTCAGGCGGAGCTAGATTATGTCCACGATTAAGTAATGTGTGCCGCATCGGTGTTTAGTTCCGACTGATTGGCCGATCACCAATAAGCACCATAAAGCAATAAGAACAGCGCCCATTAAGGTGCACAGACACTAGAATAGTGGAACTACCGTAGACTCATGGTGTTCCGTTTTCCACTTTAACTCACGGTGTACCGAACACTTGACGTAAAACTCGTCACAGAAATCAAATTACGTCACGGTCAAAAATGTTATAAATACTGGTCTCACACCTGTCTGAAATCAATGGGCTTCTGCAGAGACTGATAATGAGCCATTCATTAGAATCAGGTGTGTTGGAGCAGGGAGACATCTAAAACATGCAGGATAGGGGCCCTCCAGGACCGGAGTTGGGTACCCCTGGGCTAGCATGTATACACTGACGTAGACACATACCATCCAATAAGCAAACCTGGTGGTTTAGGTGGGGGACTTTCCATACATGTTTGTATTGGGATGGGCGGGGGAACACACATCATGTTTAAAACATTTCTGATCTCAACATGTACAAACGTATTATAGAAACCATGTAAATGTGGATTTTGGTGGCAAGGACCTTTAACTTGAATATTTATGCATATAGGCTATTCCTATACAACCATTTTCATAATCAAATGTAACAGTTCACTTAAACAGTTTTTTTTTTTTTTTTTACGTAGCTGTAAATAAAGTAACATTCTGCAAAACTCGTATTATTTTTAAAATGTTTGATGAACCAGGCAGGCTGGGTAGAATGTCTCAAATGGCCGCATCCGGCCCCGGAACATGACTTTGCCCAGGACTGGTCTATCAGGTCAACTATTAAGTATAACTAAGGATTAGTTACCATTTATCAGCAGCCTATAATTTGTTACTTAAGGGTAACATTTCACAAATATTTACAATAACCCACTACATATAAATTAAGGTTAGACTTATTTTTAGAGATGTGCATATTTTGCAGAGCTTTTAATTTGAAGTCAATAAATCTCTTTCCCCCCCAACACAGCAGAAAAATGGTGCATTTGAATAAGAGCAGAGACGAGCTTGGCAGTGAACGGTTAAAAGACACTAGAATAGTTAAATCATGTAAATTGGGTTATACACCGCATTCCAAATTATTATGCAAATTGCAATTAAGTGTCATAAACATTAAATATTTATTTGTCCAAATCAAACTCATGGATGGTGTTGTGTCTCCGGGCTCTTTGGATCACAAATCAATCTCAGACACCTGTGATTATTAGTTTGCCAGGTGAGCCCAATTAAAGGAAAATTACTTAAGAAGGATGTTCCACATTACGCAGGCCACATGTTTCAAGCAATATAGGAAAGAAAAAGGATCTCTGTGCTGTGGAACAACGTCAAATAGTGCAATGCCTTGGACAAGGTATGAAATCATTAGATATTTTACGAAAACTATCATTGTACTGTAAACAGATTTGTATCTGATTCAGAGCAAAGACGGGTTTGTGCAGATAAAGACATAATGAGGAAGGTTACTGCCAGACAAATTCATCGGATTAAGAGAGCAGCTGCTAAACTGCCATTACAAAGCAGCAAACATATTTGAAGCTGCTGGAGTCCTCAAACCTCTAGGTGTAGGATCCTCCAGAGGCTTGCAGTTATGGATAAACCTACTATTCGGCCAACCCTTGCTTTTCCCATTTAGAACCTGCCTGGTCGCCGTTTTCTTTATTAAAGCGAGACCACACTTTTGACCGTTTAGCGAGATCCATCTATCACCAAAATTCTATTTATTTTAAGGGTACCCGGTTCTTGCCATTTTGGATTCGGTTCCAACTTGGAACTGAGTTTCGGTACCCAACCCTAGTGAAGGAGAGGGGCAGAGCTGGCTACCGACCATCTAGTGGTGAGTTGGGTCAAGGGGTGGGGGAAGACATTGGCCAGACCTAGTAAGCCCAAACTGGTAGTGCGGGTGAACTGGAAACGTCTGGAGGAGGTCCTTGCCCGTGAGATCTTCAACTCACACCTCCGGAGGAGCTTCTCTGCCATCGCTGTGGAGGTTGGGGACATTGAACCTGAGTGGGAAATGTTCAAAGCTTCCATTGCTAAAGCAGCGGCGGACAGCTGTGGTCAGGGAAGCCGTCCGACTGAAGGAGGAGGTCTTTCGGAATATGTTGTCCCGAAAGACTCCGGAGGCGGTTGCAGGGTACCGGCTGGCTCGAAGGGCTGCAGCATCTGCCATAGCAGAAGCACAGCAGTGGGTGTGGGAGAGGTTCTGAGAAGCCATGGAAAAATACTTTTGGTCAGTAAAGTGTTTCTGGAAAACCGTCTGCCACCTCAGGAGGGGGAAGTGGGGAACCATCCAAGCTATGTACATTAAGGATGGAACGGTGTTGACCTCAACTGAGGAAGTAATTGTGCGGAGGAAGGAACACTTTGAGGAACTCCTGAATTCGACTGACACACTCTCTATGGTAGAGACAGAGCTGGAGGCTGATTAAGAATTGTCAATGTCCCTCAGGGAGGTCACTGAGGTAGTCAAACAACTTCACAGTGGCAAAGTCCCAGGGATTGATGAGATCCGTCCAGAAATGCTAAAAGCTTTGGATGTGGAGGGGATGTCACGCCTCTTTAACATCGCGTGGAAATCGGGGACAGTGCCAAAGGAGTTGCAGACTGGGGTGGTGGTTCCCCTCTTTAAAAAGGGGGACCAGAGAGTGTATACCAATTACAGGGGTATCACACTACTCAGTCTCCCTGGTAAAGTCTACTCCAAGGTGCTGGAGAGGAGGGTCCGGACGATTGTCAAACCTCAGATTGAAGAACAACAATGCAGATTCCGTCCTGGTTGTGGAATAACGGACCAGCTCTTTGCTCTTGCAAGGATCCTGGAGGGGGCCTGTGAGTATGCCCTTCCGGTCTACATGTCTTTTGTGAATCTGCAGAAGGCGTATGACCAGGTCCCCCAGGAGATACTGTGTGAGGTGCTGTGGGAGAATGAGGTGAGGGGGTCCCTTTTAAGGGCAATCCAATCCTTGTATTCCCAAAGTGAGAGCTGTGTACGGATTCTCGGCAGTAAGTCGGACTCGTTTCCGGTGGGAGTTGGTCTCCGACAGGGCTGTGCAGACTATGGATAAGCAGATGAAGATGGATGGATGGATGGATGGATGGATGATTGTCCAAACAATATTGATGCCACAGGCAAGATCATTATTTGTGATTCGGTTAAATTTTCACCAAACTGTATGCAGGATTAAAATTAGGCCACGCACTTTTTGGAGCAGTTGAGATAAAAAATGTTAACGTATTTTTCTCCTTTAACTCCTGTCTTTCTTAAACCAAACATTTTTTTTTTACTCTGTTTGTAAAAAATACGCTGATTGCTATGACATCTTTAGATAGGTCACCAAGGGTCAAGGCTGCCCTATTGGCTTGCCCCGATGGCTTGGCTCCCGTTATCGCTGCTTGCAGCTTTAATTATTATTGAAAATCTTCTCCACTAAAAGTGACTGCCCAGACAAAATGGCAAGGCCAAGAAACACCATACTTCACAGCATGACAACAAATTTCCCCCACTACTACGAGCCATAAAACCAAGGTACTATGCCCATAGGTGGTGCTATAATAATGTCTTTCGTTTTCACACATCTAATAAATGCTTTCACTTTCCAAACATTTTCAAAAAATGGAATGCTAACTCAAAATGAACTAGTCTGAGATCACTACTCCAAATCTCATGAAAATTGGCACACGCATTCTACAGACCATTATGATGAAAAAACTTAAAGGGCACATTCCATGAAATCCAAGTATTTCTAGTTGTTTTTGGAATTAGCCATGTCGATGTGACACGGACAAGTAGGTAGTAAACCTTTCAAAGTGGACTGTTAGCTTCCTGGTCTGTATTGGCTAAAAATGGGAGAGGGTCGGGGAAACTGTGTGCATATATTACTGCACACAGTTTGTTTGGTAATGCCCCTATGAGGATATGGTCAGCTACGTAGTATCAGCGAAATATACAAGGCAAGGAACTGATGTTGATCCCCAGTACACAAACTGTAAGTTTAATGTTCAACATTTGCAGATGACCAAATCTGTAAAACTATTCTTTGATACAATAACTGCAGGCTACCATAACATAAACAAGTTGAGTCTGCAAGACAGGCATATTATCAAGAGTGATGTGCACATCAATAACTCCATTTGATTAATATAGGCTGTTGTTCAGAAATCGTAAACGGATTAGAAATAGGCTGCTTAAATAATTTGTTAATTTACTTAACCTAAACATTGCTCATTGATAAAGACGCACTCGCGTGTCATACCGAAATTGTATCCCCTGCCGGAAACCTGTTGCCGTATTTGGTACGGCGAGTAATGTTTTTATCCGGGTCAGTGATAAGTCATATCATACAAAACATTTAAGTTACGTCCATGATAATAACAAAGATAGAATAAGTCTTTGTTTAATTTTAACGTTTCTTGTTTAACCAAATAAGCTATCACTTTGTGTTGTTGCTAGCAGCTAGCCACCTATCTATCATAGCCCTGAAGCGGCAAGAATGGTTGCGGTTTCGTGCTATGTAACCCTTCACCCATTAATTAATACGTGCATATGAGTACATGGCTGTTTAGCGGGCAGAGATGGCTGCGATGTTGTGCTATGATATATTTTAACCTTTATTAATGAAATAATGTGCTTAGTATATACATGGCTGGTTATCAAAACCGAAACCGATGGAGTGCCTACTCCGGGTAGGGAATGAGTCCTTACCCCAAGTGAAGGAGTTCAAGTGCCTCGGGGTCTTGTTCGCGAGTGAGGGGACATTGGAGCGGGAGATTGGCCGGAGAATCGGAGCAGCGGGAGCGGTAT
>JAOEGT010081612.1:826-30366 GCA_025447795.1 Speoplatyrhinus poulsoni
GAGCTCTCAGCATGTAGCACGCACTCAGACTACGTTAGAAACAGAAATAAAACCTCACACTAAGGATCAGAGCTCTCAGCATGTAGCACGCACTCAGACTACGTTAGAAACGGAAATAAAACCTCACACTAAGGATCAGAGCTCTCAGCATGTAGCACGCACTCAGACTACGTTAGAAACAGAAATAAAACCTCACACTAAGGATCAGAGCTCTCGGCATGTAGCACGCACTCAGACTACGTTAGAAACGGAATTAAAAATCAACTAGCAACATGGAGCTTTTAGAAGTTTAAGGAAAGAACAGGGCACATGAATTAGGTTAGGCCATATTAAAAACAGCTATGCTTATCTGTGTATGAGCATGCATGTATTCTGTGTATGAGCGTGCATGTATTCTGTGTGCATGTATTGTGTATGAGCGTGCATGTATTCTGTGTATGAGCGTGCATGTATTCTGTGTGCATGTATTCTATGTATGAGCGTGTATTTAGTGTGTGTGTGTGTGTTGCAGAGGTGTCCAACCTGCTGGTTCTGACAAAGGTCCTTCAGGCGGCTGAGCGGTACAGCCCGCTTAGCTTCTACCGCATACTGAAGGAGGACATCACCCAGGTAATGGCCTCTCCCTCTGGTTGCCCAGGTAGTGCTGTGGTTTGCAAAGTTGTGGGGGTGGGGTGCGTAAGGTACCCTGGCTCTAATTTTATAGTTGCATTCAGCTAAATATTATAATCTGGAAACTCTTTTCACGTTTTCAGTCACCCTACTGGCGGACTAATCAGGGTGGGTTAGTGAGATGACATTGAAGTCAAGCGTATTTCAAAATGGTGGTAGTTGGCTTTAATCGTGCCTGAAATGTTGAACCCGACATGGCCTGGGACCGACAGAATTCTGAATATGTAGGAGCCCGACCCGATCTTGCATGTGTACGGGTATTTTTGAAACCCAAACCCAATTACAGCCCAACTTTACGCTGCTCATCGCCTTAGTACTATATGCGTATCACTCATTGATGGCACTGAGATCTCAGCTCTAGATATTGATATATTGGTTAAATTAATAAATTGTATATTGAACAGCTTGCTGGATAGTGATGATTCAAAGAAAAGAGACACTTTGTTTTTCACTACGATGTTGAGCCAGGAGCAAAGGGAATAACGCGCTAGTTGTCATAGAAATGTTAAACAAATCAGAGAAAAGAGTTTGCGGCTCTCACCATTCACAGACAGATCAATGGATCATAGTTAGACTTTAAACCACAGCTGATGTGTAGCAACAAGCAAATGTATATTTGTGAAGTTCATTTCCACGTATTACTTTATAAATGTTCCGTACCTTTGACATTTAAGCCATATCCATTTGAGTCATGGAGATGCGTCCCCCACAATATTACAGCCCCCAATAAAACGGCACACATTGTTCAGAAAATTAAGCAAATAATTATGCAAAGAAATGTCCTGGAGGAGGACCCCCAGCCCCTCTGCTCCAATTATTGTTCTGTGTGTTCTGCTGGGCCCATGTCTTCTGTGAAAAACTGTTAATGTAGCCTACGGTTCATTATTACAATAAAATATTTCACATTAAAACACACAACCGCATACAAATAGGTTGATTCATGAGTCCTTTATTTTTTTATGAGAACATTTGGCACACTGCGTAGTGCTACGGCTTTGTTGATAAGCACGGTGGTTGTTACTATTGACAAACTCTACGGAGCTAGAGCTATTGTTTGTACATGCACAGAGAACGGTAAGATAGCGAAATGTGAAGAGATATTTGTTGAATTTGATCAAAAGTGTATTAGCTTACATTTAGCTTGCAACAGCTGACTATACCTTTTAAAGGCCCGCGTCTTTTCCCGCTGTGTCAGGAGGAACACCTCGGGCCTGGGACCAAAACCAACATCTTCCTGGGCACACTGCGCGTGAAGGGCGAAGAGGAAGAGGATTCAGGGTACTCGTCCTTCCAGGATGTCAAGGTGGTCCTCAAGGTGTTGGGCTCTGGACACAGGGACATATCCCTGGTAAGACGCGCGCCCACACACACACACAGTTATTAAACAAATTATTTACCTGGTTTTCAGACCGTTCAAGGTGAAAACTGGCCACCGGTTGTTTTATTGTCTATCCATTAATAATGACCCATAATGTTGGCAGTGCACTGTGTGCCCAAACATGAGCTGTGTGGTGGAGCACTGTTCAGTTGATCTCATGTGAAGCCTGTCTTTGTGTCTCCTCGCCAGGCGTTCTTTGAGACGGCTAGCATGATGCGACAGGTGTCCCACAAACACATTGTGCTGCTGTATGGAGTGTGTGTCCGCAACCTGGAGAGTACGTACAGTGCACCGTGTGTGTGTGTGTGTGTGTGTGTGTGTGTGTGTCCGTAACCTGGAGTACGTACTGTAGGAAAATAGCGATACACCCGAGTATCGCGATATTACGTTGCGCAATGATGTATCGATTCTCTAAAACACTGTATTGATTTACAAATTCATTAACCTCAGAAGGGAGGAAAGATGCTTGTTACCAGATTTAGCTTCAAGTTTATTTCCATCCGCGGTCCCTGAGCAAGTGTTTTCCACAATTTAGAAACGGTATCGCAACACATCGAACCGTGGCACCTGTATCGTGATAAGTACAGTATCGTATCGCCAGATTCTTGCCAATACATAGCCCTAGTGCAGCTCGTGTGTTTGTGTGTGTCCACAACCTGGAGAGTACTTGCAGTGCAGCTCGGGTCTCCGTGTGTGTGTGTAATCCTCGGCCGTGTGTGTGTGCGGTATGTAGATATCATGGTGGAGGAGTTTGTTCAGCATGGCCCACTGGACCTGTTCATGAAGCGACAGCACAGCCAGCTCGGAACTCCATGGAAGTTCCAGGTGGCCAAGCAGCTGGCCTCAGCCCTCAGCTACCTGGTACGGTGCATCACACACAAGCTTATGACATGCATGCGCCTCGTATGTATCGCTAATGTGTGTGTGTGTGTGTGTGTGTAGGAGGACAAAAAGCTGGTTCATGGCTTTGTGTGCACCAAGAACATCTTGCTGGCCAGGACTGGTGTGGGCTCTGATGAGGCAGGAGGGCCCTTCATCAAGCTCAGTGACCCAGGAATCCCAATCACTGTGCTCAACAGAGAGGGTTAGAGCACACACACACACCTGTGTCATGTCTGACCTGATTGGCCAATACTACTTACTTACATCTGCCTACACTTCCTGAATATTCATATGCAATATCTGTTAATGGTGACTACGGCCATGTTGGCTTTGTGAGGCTGGGACAACTGTCACCTTCTTCCCGCATGCATGTTTTGCATAATAGCTGTCCAACTTAAACCTGAGAACTCTAACCACCTATGGGGGTTTCCAGGGGCTTTATTGTTGCTGTATAGGCCGAGCAGAACTGATATCGACAGGACAGGCTGTTGCCTATGCTGCAACTGCCATGTCAGTTTGTGATGTGAGGAAACGTATACTTTAATACTAAGTTGACCGTTTACCAGCCCACCGTGTGCAATGTGACACACACACACACACACACTGGGTGTGTCCACGCCTACGTGTGTTAACGGTCGGCCAGATATCCATCTTTGGGAGGCTGTTGTACGTAGGAAAATGTAGATCGAGGGGCTGCGTGAGGACGACTGGACAAAGTCATATCTCCGATTGCACAATTCCCCTCAAACAAGCGCCTCACATTTCTGCTCGTCCATTAGAGCTGATCTAATGCAGCGCAATACGCGGACGGACGGACCAAAGCGGACACACTGGAAATGTCTTTTGCGCTAATGTCCGGCGCAGCAATGCCCGAGGGAATGCCAAGGCCTCCCCGTCCTTCCCAGCATCTTCTCTTCAGCTCTTAGATTTTCTTCATTTGCCCCTCCCCCAATGTCAATCAGTGAGTAATGCAGTATTCCAGTCAGAGTGTGTTCTCCTGTACGTGGTAAGGTCACATTTGTAGCGTGCGTGCTAGCGCAGGATCAGTGCAGTGGGCGGACTGCCCTCGTGAAACTGTACTTTCCCAAAACTTCTCTTTCACTGATTATTATCGCTGTGGCTGCTAATCTTGTTAAGCACATTGAGAGGAAGCTGGAAAGCGAAGCGTCATGGCGGCCCGGCAGCAGCTGCCGGTCGCTGCGCTTAATAATGTGCGTTTGTCAGACGAACAGCACTTTGATTTGATTTAAAGACGTCACGTGGCGTAAAGTGCCTAGCGCTATAGCCGCTCGGGCAGGCAGTGCGGCTTGGATATGTCTCCATGCTAATGTCCATCTCTGAGACATCGCCTCCATCTTCCTGTCTTTGCAGCAGAATCTACTTTTCTCTCTTGTTTGTATGCTCTCTCTCGCTCTCTCTCGCTCTCGTCCTCCTATTGCCAATTTTCAGTTAAAGGAACACGCCTCAACTAGTGTCCGGAAGTTTCCGGAATGTCCCCTACGAGGACTGTAAGATTCCATGATGATCTAATCCCTCTTCCATTCTTGCCAGCCATTTGTTGTTGCAGTTCTATATTCAATTAGCCGTTGTTGCGGCTTTAAAGAGGCAGACAACCAGTCGGCCTGTCTCTGGCATGGCAGTATGTTTGAGCCAGTGGAAGCCTGCGTGTCTGGGGCTATAGACTACAGCCAGGCTGTGGCCAGTATTCTAGTACTTAGTTGAGGCTTTGTGGGAACATGTTGGCTGAGAGCCAAGAGGGATAGAGGCCCCGGCCTGTTCCAGGCAGTGTCTTTCATTGGTACAATTTTATAATGACTAAACATGACTTTAAGCCAGATGGACCCACTGCTGTCAGGCGTTATAACATTATCATACTTGTGTGGTCACCCTCCATTTAATCACAATTGATAAGTAATCAATGCGGTCATGGTGATACACTATATTGCCAAAGATTTTGGGACACCCCTCCTTACATCACCAAGTGCAATGCAAAGCGTCGGATGCAGTGGTGTAAAGCACGCCACTACTGGACACAAAGCAGTGGAGACGTGTTATCTGGAGTGACGAATCACGCTTCTTTGTCTGGCAATCCGATGGGCGAGTCTGGGTTTGGCGCTTGCCAGGAGAACGGTACTTGCCTGACTGCATTGTGCCAAGTATAAAGTTTGGTGGAGGGGGGATTATGGTGTGGGGTTGATTATCAGGGGTTGGGCTTGGCCCCATAGTTCCAGTGAAAGGAATGTTGTTCCCAACTTTGTGGAAACAGTTTGGGGATGGCCCCTTCCTGTTCCAACATGACTGTGCACAAAGCAAGGTTCATAAAGACATAGATGAGCGAGTTTGGTAAGGAGGAACTTGACTGGCCTGCACAGAGTCCTGACACCAACCCAATAGAACACCTTTGGGGTGAATTAGAGTGGAGACTGCGAGCCAGGCCTTCTCGTCATCATCTGTGCCTGACCTCACAAATGTGCTTCTAGAATAATGGTCAAAATTCCCATGAACATACTTAAACCTTGTAGACAGCCTTCTCAGAAAAGTTGAAGCCAACTTCATTTAAACCCTACATATTAAGAATGGGATGGCATTAACCTTCATGTGCATGTAAAGGCAGGCGTCCCAAAACATTTGGCAATATAGTGTAGATGTGATACGTCTTGTAATACATGTTACGTTGGGTTGTCTGTGATGTAGTGCTAACGTTCTGATAGTTTGTGCCTGATATCAGAATTAATGTTTTTATAATGCTATATACAATAATACTAAGTTGCATACAGTGAATGCTTGTGATTCTGAACTTGTATAACCATCAGTGGTTATACAACCACCCCCCAGGGCTTTATATGTAATGGTACAATAAATGTTAAATAAACAAAGATACACCCATCTTAGTCCACCCTTTCCAATTTAATTTCCAATCAATATGGCCATATCTTTGTCTATATTGTCTATCTATATTTTTGTTTAAAATCCAAATCTATTCGGCGTACAAAAAAATATTCACAAATGGGTAGTTAACGAGTTCTTCGTACCATTATGCAAGTAAATGAGTAGCCTAACCCAGACTCACTTTAGCGCTTGTGTTATTATTCTGAGGCGTGGTTCGTTTTCCCCGCGTCTTGCAGAGTGTGTGAGCCGCATCCCGTGGATTGCACCGGAGTGCGTGGACAACACAAACAACCTCAGCGTGGCTGCCGACAAGTGGGGCTTCGGCACGACCCTGTGGGAGATCTGCTACAATGGGGAGGTGCCACTGAAGGAGAAGAAGCTCACAGAGGTAGGGAAAACCATGAGAAGCTTCCACCATGGAGGGGTCTACCTCTGTGGTGGGACATGACAGTCTCTCTCTTTGTTCAGTGTGCAGGACAATGCATTGTGTTGAATATCACCAGTGTACAGTGTCATTTCAGCGGGTATTGGGAGACATGCTATGCTGTGCTCACATGGAACACAGCAGGAGGCAAACCGGATATCATGTTAGTGGACAAGAGCAGGACGGCAAATACCGTGTTCATGTGAACGCAGCATTAGCCTAGCATAGTCTTCCAGCACAAGGATGCTCAGGAGGGCCAATGATGGGGCTTAATTGCACCTTTTGCCTGGGAATCGAACACTCGCTTCAGTATCCTTGGAAATACCTGGTTGGGATCAAGGCCAGCCTCTCCCTGCTGCTTGTAATTGTCCTGCATTTGACCCAAGTTACCTAACTGTAATTGCACTTTAGTTACAGTAAAGTGTTTTTTTAGAATTGTCTTATCAAGTGTTGTTCTAACCTCTCTATCTCCGTGTGTGTGTGTGTGTGTGTGTGTGTGTGTGTGTGTGTGTGTGTGTGGTACGGAGCAGAAGGAGAGGTTCTACGCTGCAAAGTGCCAACTGGTCACCCCAGAATGCCAAGAACTAGCAGAGCTGATGACCCACTGCATGAACTACGACCCCAGGAAGAGACCCTTCTTCCGGGCAATAGTCAGGGACATAGACATGCTGGAGGAACAAAGTATGTAAAAAGCACTGTGTGCTGTGTTTGTGTCCTCTGGTGGCAACATTATTCCATTTATTCTGATTCTGTGCAGATTCAAATAGTTCATGGACCTTTATACTTCTCGAAGAAAAACAGGATGACTAAAAGTGTGCACTGAAAAGTATATAACATATACCTGTACTTCAAAGATTATTTTCAAAATGCTAAAACATTGACAAAGGAATAAAAAGCAAAAACGAATTAAACAGATTGTTGAATAACAGAATACAACAGCAGATATATTGCCAAACTTCCCTAATAATCTTTTTTGTAAATTAAGAAAAGGTTAACTAAAAATAGTTGGTTAGCTCAGAAAAACCTAGGTGGAGAAAGGGTAAGCACACAGATGTTTTTGCTGAGTGTGATTTATTGCGTGTGGATGCAAAGACTTGGCAATTACTGTGCGAGTCAAAACAATTTTGCTGAGTATTTACGCTGTTAAGGAGGACAGGTTTGTCTGCAGGAAGAGGTGTGCAGAGTCGAGGCTGCGGTTCAGAGCTGGCTGTTAAAGTATTTGAACGCTCTGCATGTTTTTAGCTCTTCACAAGCCAGAATAGCGAGCTGCTTAGAGCTCGAGGAGAGAGCAAGAGAGATGTTGACTTGCCTCAATGTGTGTTTGAGGAAGTTCACCAGAGTTGAGCTTCCCCTGAAATAGGCCCCTATGGTGACATTTACTCAGCCCTGCCACCTGGTGGCTGATACTGCAATGTCGTTCTGTGCTGGACTCTTGTTCTTTAACAAAATGTCAGATATGTTAGGTTGAAACTTGCAGTGTTGCTAATCTGTATGACATGTGTCCATGTAATGTGTATGTGTCCTTTTACGGCTGTAGCAGGTGAGATGCCCAAGCAAAGTGCTCCACTTTGTGTAACAATAAAGTGAATCTTGAACCAGATATACCAGTTTGATGCTTTACGCTATGTCAGTAACATCTCAAACAGCAAGATCCATTCCAAATCGAGCCAAAACCTGCTTCATAGAATGTCCCCTTGAGTTCCAATGATGATGTGTCTGTCTGTAGGTCTTTAAAACCACATTTTAAAACGTATTTTGCTGGCAACTCTTGTTGCTTGTACTTAGTTTGCTCCAGCATTTTTAGCATCCTTGGTAAGAACTTTGGCGAAAAAAACAAGTTGCACAAATGTTTGTTTTGCGTGCACAAACGATGGTGCACAAAAGGATCGTAATACTTTGACTATTGACATTCTTGTTATATGGGGCGCCAACTTCACGGAGGTAATTTTCTTCCCTCCCTCCAGATCCATCCATCAAACCTGTACCCACTCCAGAAGTGGACCCCACGGTGTTTGAGAACAGATTCCTCAAGAAGATCAGAGACCTGGGAGAGGTAATCTGTTTCTATAGGTCAATACGCCAACCCACCTCATAACGCTGATGCAGAGAGAGGACATGTGTAGCATTACTGAGATCTCTGGTAGGCAAAGTTTAAAATCAGTGGAACAATCTACAGTCTACACCTAACTGTGTTGTACAGATTAACATTAACAACACCACTTTGGTTGTATGAGTTTCATCTGATTAATGATGATACAGCCCGGTGTATTCGTACTTTATTTCTCAGTGTCTTCACACATTACATTCAGAGTTAAAGGTACATTGCTTGATAGCGTTTAAAGGTGAAAGGTGCTATTATTGTCACATACATGTAGCAAAGTTAGTTCTCTGCATGTAACCCATCCCTCAAGGGAGCAGTGGGCAGCCAACCCGGGGTGGGGGGGGTGGTAGTGTAGTGTTCCACCATTAAAGAAAAAGTGTCCCTTCCTAATATGCAATCCCTGTGTGTACTTGGGTCAGTGCAGTCATCATGTGGTGTTCCTGGTGTGTTCAGGGCCACTTTGGCAAGGTGGAGCTCTGCCTCTACGACCCCCACGGAGACAGAACAGGGGAGATGGTGGCCGTCAAGTCCCTGAAACCCGAGAACCGTGACGAGCAGAGCAGCAACCTGTGGAGTGAGATAGGCATCCTTAAAGAGCTCTACCACGAGAATATTGTCAAATACAAAGGCATCTGCCAGGAGGAGGGTGAGTGGGAGGGATCCAACGCGCACACACATGCACACACGCAGGCACACACGCAGGCACACACGCACACAAAATACAGCACACACGCACACAAAATACAGCACACACACGCACACAAAATACAGCACACCCACACACACAAATGACAGCGCACGCACACAAAAGAACAGCGTACACACATGTAGACTTGCACAGACCTCCAGAAACAACGACAAGCATGTACATTTACAGTACTTCACATAACAATACGTGATACTCATTCATAACCGTGTGTGTGTGTGTGTGTGTGTGTGTGTGTGATGCGCGCAGGGGGGCGGCCCATCAAGCTGATCATGGAGTACCTTCCAGCCAGCAGTTTGAAGGAGTATCTCCCTAGACACAAGACCAAGACTAGTCTGAACACCCTGCTTAGCTACAGCATCCAGATCTGCAAGGTACTCTCATCAAAGGGGCCTTTCACACAATAAGCCAATTTCGCACCGCGATCAGGTGGTCTCCATGTCAACGTCTGACTATAACCATATGTATTAACCTAATCATAGGGTAGACTAACCCCTCTTTACTGGAAAAACTGTACAAACTATTAGAGTATGGATTTGCTTCTGTCAGTCACATAGGCTACAGATGTTATCTCACTGGTTGCTCTTTGAAAGGTCAGCAGTTGAAATTATTTTAACTGTGAGCGCAGTGCAAGGTGGCAATTTCAGGAGATGCGCTACACCAAAGGTACCGCACAGTTGGACGTCACCGCTCTCCCCATAGGAAAACAATGGCACAGCTAGAGCGGATCTGTTTTGCCACTTATGATGTGAAAGTCCCTCAACGTCTACACACTGCAATGACCCAGAAACACATTTAGGATAACACGATATAATAATAATAATAATATGTTTACTATTGAGGAAGGAAGTGGTTTATTACAGCTTCTATTATAATCATGCCTTAAGTTCGCAATGTATGTAATGCTTATAATGTTAAGACGCAATTTGTAAACACGTACCATGATCTGTGCACCATGTGCATCACCAATTGCAAATGCATTGTGAGCCTCGCGCGTACGTTAGCAAGCGCCGCGTAGACGAGACATGCTGACAGCACACAACCGCCATTGTGTTTTTTGATGCACACTAGTAACCTTGCAGCTGATTGGCGCATGGCAATGCCCTCACAGCGTAATTTGTGCTGCCGAAAGCAATGGAATCATGAAACTGCTGACTCACGAAAACTGATATTTAGCCATCATGAAATCAAATAGATAGTAGCCTATTCGTCTATGATACATTATCTATAGGAAACCATAACAAAGGCAAATTGTGCCACCACCCAAAAACATTGTTTTGGCGGTTATAAAAATGTATTAATGCCGTAGCAGCTAGCCTACACGTTGGGAAGTGGAAGACGGGGAAACGATTAACAGATTTTTTTTTCTTTCTTTCTAAACCTATAATCAAATGGAATTAACATGTTGACCAATCATGTGTGTACCCTTGTAATATGTCCCCCGCAAACAATTCTTGGAGGAGAAACAAACTGCATAAATGACTAAATAAATGAATTAATGGATAAAAGCATACCTGTGAAACTCTGGGCATAAATTACAGCACATACACTTAGATAAATAAAATGCAACTAGTCCAATTATTATTACCTTTAAAAACACAAGCTGTGAGTTAAGTTTCTCAAAGATATGTTTGACATTATTTAGTTTGTAGCTGAGAGGGTGCTAATATCAGACATAAAACACTTGATACCTATGGAAAAACAGCCAAAAGACCCTTTATTTTTGCTTTTGCGTCGGGCCTACTCCATAGGATACGCATGTGGATACGCCATAGCGAGCATATTGGCATGTAAAAATGTTTCTTTCCAGCAAATTTCTTAGTTAAACCAACATTTATCATAGGAAACTATCTGTGCCGATAGGAAATTGTATTTATAAAAGACCGTTTTTTGCTGCTTGAACAAGGAAATCCCTGTTGTGTGTCCAAAGTTAATAATGCTCAAGCAAGGCATATCAAAACATTTCTTTCCAACGAATCTAATAACAATACTACTCCGTGACACAGACGCATAAATCGGGTTAAGGGTTCAGAGGGTTAACAGGGCGCAAGCAAGCAAATCTCAGTATGTCTCTTTGACGTGTGTCTTACACATGACTAATGCCATTGTTTTCCTAATGCGTGCAAATGCACAAACTGGATTACACCTGCTTTTAAGATAATTACATAGAATTTCACAGCAAAAGAGACTTGTTTTCCAGACTTGTCATACATATGCAACTGAGATGTGCAACTCCTTGCACATCTCATGTTTTTGAACGGAACTCTAACTCTTCCCCCGAACCTCCATTAATCCACATGCATGAATAGGAAAGCAGGCAGGCAGAAAACGGGTTTAGAAATGTGAGCTCTGTTCATACAGGCCATATTTTTATGCACAAATTACAAATTGAAATCACACCTAAAACTAAAACTAGGGTGTAACGGTACACTGACGTCACGGTTCGGTTCATACCTCTGTTTAGACATCACGGTTCGGTACACTTGTGTTTTTACTTGTATACCCTAAGCTTATAGCCTATATAAACCTCACATTTTGAATTTTTTTATACAGAAAGTTCCATGGAAATATAGGCCTATGCATATTGTAGAAACAGAAATATACTACAATTATTAATTTATTAGCTCAGCCATGTACTCCCTTTCCCAATAATTTCATTGATCCAACTATTAAAACGTTGTTTAATCCCCTCATGTTTAAAACATGTTCTGATGGTATTTGCTGTTTTATAAGTAGCAGTTCAGGCACAGTCAAGGCTTACAGCATCCGTGTGAAAACTCTCGCTTGTCACTTTTGTTTCCGCATTATTTATCTTGGCGCCACCAAACCGTACAAACTGCATGCACCGAACCGTAACGTCTGTACCGAACGGTTCAATAGGAATACACATATCGTTACACCCCTGCCTAGAACGGCACTAACAAGTTAGTACACGAGGCCATGTGTATTTAGTTTTACAGTTGTCTTTTATCATGACCCACCATACTCTATCAGCTGACCCTCTACCCGTGACCCCTCAGGGGATGGATTACCTGGGCGAACGCTTCTACATCCACCGTGACCTGGCCGCCCGGAACGTTCTAGTGGAGAACGAGAACACAGTGAAGATCGGGGACTTCGGCCTCACCAAGATCATCAAAAACGACGAGGGCTACTACACGGTCAAGGACGACAACGACTCCCCCGTTTTCTGGTGAGAGCAGAGCAGAAGGCGAAGCTGGCTGCTGTCGGCGCCCTCTGGTGGCCATCACCAGCACACTTGTCGATTTTGTTCTGTATTTGTGTTTATCAGTTGTGTGTGTGTGTGTGCGTGCCAGGTACGCGCCGGAGTGCCTGATGCACCGTAAGTTCTATCTGGCATCAGACGTGTGGTCTTTTGGCGTGACCTTGTATGAAATCATCACCTATTGTGACCCGTCCTACAGCCCCATGACGGTAGGTGCACAAGCAGAACTTCCAGTATGCTCTTCCAGTACACAAAGTATCTATTTAACGCACTGATGGTATCCAGCAGAGCATAACGATGACTAGAATGTAGTGTAATTGCTACATTAGGCTTTTAGGAATTTTTTGTGGGATGTGTTTGACACGCCGCTCACGGCCGTCTGTCTTCCCCCGCCGCACAGATTTTCCACAACATGATTGGCCGAACCCATGGTCAGATGACAGTGACCTGGTTGGTGAAGGCTCTGGAGGACGGGCAGAGGCTGCCACGCCTGGAGACCTGCCCTGAGCCAGTAAGGAGCTCCCTTAATACCTCGTAGTCCCCACCTACATCTGCTAGAGTAGTGTTTTACCAACTCTGGTGCTGGAGACCCTCTGCCTTGCCTGTTTTATGCCTAGTCCATGGATACATTTTTAAACAGGGATTTTCCTGCTTAGTTAGAAAAAGAAATGCACATTTAGCACTGTTTAAGAAAAAGACTCCATCCACATGAAAATGCAATTGTGTGCTTTCAAGCCTGTGACGAGAGCCGCTTCATGTAAACAAATGACATAACAGCGCACAAGCTGATGTTACAAGCCAAAAAAGTTTTTATACCTCTTCACCCTGGAAGTCTTTAGCGATCGTACACACCGTTTGCATGTGGATGACAGGCTGAACCATGTAGAGAAAGTGATTGTATTTGAAAATAGCAATGTACGTGTGGACTGGGCATAAGATGTAGCCCTGCTCCAACCAGCCTGATTCAGATGTATGTGTGATTATTGGGCCTCTACAGAGGATAAGGACCCATTCATATCACTCACCTGACTTCCCTCCCAACAATCATCTGTTATTTAATTATTTTGCTTATATTTTCCAAATCTTTTTATTTATTTGTACATTTATATAATTGTTTCTAAATTGTATACAGTCATGTGAAAAAGAAAGTACAGGTCTAAATATTTGTTAAATTAAACCTCAGGTGAATAACACCACATATTACACCATGTCATGATATATTTAACAAACATAAAGCCAAAATGAAGAAGCAGTGTAAAAAACTAAGAACCACCTTTAGCAGCAATAACTTGAAGTAACCATTACTGTATGTGTATGACTTTCTCAGTCTCACACATCGTTGAGACATTAGGTTGATGTCTGGACTTCAACTGGGCCATCGCAACACCTTGGCACACAATACCCCAAACTATTTTCACTTTGTTATTATGGGGTGTTGTGTGTAGAAGTTTGAGGGAAACAAATATTTTAATACATTTTGGAATAAGGCTGTAACATTGTGAAGCGCTGTGAATATTTTGCGGATGCACTGCACATAGAGCAGGAGAATAGAAAAGATTTCCCATTGACTCTACTTGCAGAGAGTAGCCTACCATAAGCCTAATTGTTTCTCAAGCGATCGGCATGTATTCACAAACCAGGATCAAGTCTAAATTGAGTAGACTAACAGTTAATAAATTAGTATTATACAGTCAACTGAGATTGTAATACAAAATGAATGTGTTTATACTAGAAAATATTCATTATACAATTCTTGATTTCAATCTTAGAAGCAGGAAAAATGTGCCAGAGTAAGGAATTGTGATTGCTAGACGACTGGGTCAGAGCATCTCCAATACTGCAGCTCTTGTGGGGTGTTCCCAGTCTGCAGTGGTCAAAACCCAGGGTCAGCCTTAGTCGTGGCTGCATGCGTGAACACTTGTTTTATCCCCCCAGGTGTATGAGCTGATGGGGAAGTGCTGGGAACACACCCCAGAGAGGAGGATCACCTTCAAGCGCCTGATCGACGAGTTGACCCGCCTGAAGCAAAGCTGAGCCACAACCTACTGACATATTTTACTTTGTATTTTCCACTTTCTCACCTCTGCACACTCACGACCAGTGACCGCCGATCATCGGATCCCGAGCCCATTCCAACCAGTCTGTGCCACTTGTTGTGGGGGGGGAGAGAGGGGGAGAGAAACGGCACCAGAGAGACACAAAGATGCCCTTCACACAAGGCCATAACAGTCATATCGTCACTTTGTTTTCTACTTGGCACTTTTCTCCCCCAGAGAGCTGTCTAAATGTAATCGTGCACCATTTTTCAGAAATCAGTATAATTTGTTTTGTAAAACATTTTTTATTTTGTTTAAACTCTTCATTGTATTTCCCCCAGCGATACATCTGGCATAGAAATGTAATTATTTTTTCACAATTTGATTTCATATATTCGCAAAGGAAGTGGAACGCATATAATCCTATAGCTTTATCCTTCGATTATTTTAAATGTTTAAACCAAAGGACCCGCACTGTAGCTACAGTAACGGAGCTTTGTGCTCTATTAACCTGCAGAGCTCCGTTAGAATGTTTCCTCACTATACTACTATATGCGTCTTCTCACTACTGAAAACAATATACAGTATGGATCTTTTTGGACTATATGAAAATGCACCTAGTGACACGCATTTATGTTTATAGAGCTGAAAGTGAATTTGAGACAATAGATATGCATATTTTACTCCAATTCGCAATAGAGCAGATAAAGGAACATGCACACTGTACATGTATATTTTAACCCCTTACCTTCTCCTAGATACATAGAATTGTACTTGTACTGTACTAAAAAAAAAAATATGTAGTTTTTACTCGGGTAGTGCTTGTATGTTTGTGAACCTTATGCATTTTCTGCAAAATTGAACCTAAATAGTCCTAAACATTTATAGGAAGAATCGAATAGGACACATTTTTAACAATATTAAAATGTCAGGGAAGAGTATCTTACAGTATGTGGACTGGTAATCTGAGCAACAATGGCTTCAACAAAACTGCTTGAACTCAGATAGAGGTGGGAATCACCAGATACGATAATATTGGGATCTTTTGCAATTTATTACTTTTTCCAACTTCAAATTATGTCCCCAAAGGAAAATGTTGACATCGGTTTGTTCATCTCACGTAAATTGTATTGCTGCAAAAAGTGATTGTCAAGCCGACTTACTGACATAAACGTCATAAATATTGTATACACAATATCAATTATCATGTGCAATTTGTATAATTAACATGCGATACTTGGCGTCCGTGTATCGATACAGTATTGCCATTGGGAAATATCGCAATGCTATGCTGGATCGATGTATTTTATTTTTTCACCCCACCTCTAAACTCGGAGGTGGAAAATTTTTCAGTTGACGTTTTTTATATTTCCGTTTAAACGATTATTTGAGAATGTTTGAGAGATGGTGTTGCAGGGCAGGGCCAACATTAAAGATGGTCTGTGATTCTTTGTTTTAAGTCATCAAATCCCTTCAATGTCATAGGGCGCTTCCTCAGAAGCTTTGCCCCTCCCAAATTGTACACATTGCCAAGGCTGTGTACAAACACCCCCCCCCCCACCACCCCCACCCCCCACCCCCCACCACCACCACCACACACACACACCTTTCTTTTCAGCGTGCACACAGCGGACTGTTAGGACGCATGTCCACATAGCGCAGTTTAGCGCTGGCAGGGCACTGAGGAGCGCTTCATTAAAAAGCACTGAGCATAGGTTTTTGTCTCTCTGATAATATCTTGAGTGACAACATAACCATAGCTAAAATCAATGATTATGATTAAAGCACTAGCAACATTCAGTGTGAACAATCTGCTGATGCAAATTAGATTTTATTTCCCTTCTAGCTTCTCTTAAGTTGACTTTACTAGTTTTCTTGGTTACCACGAGGATGACAAGTCCCGCCCCATCTGATTGGTTGCCTGTAAAAAAAAGCTGCAGTGATGGCACTAGAGCCTTTCTGAAAATGTCAGTTTCACATAGCAGCACAGAGCGGCCGCTCAATAAAGGCGGAGCGCTCTGGGGGAAAAAAAGACCCTGGGTGTGTCGCTTTTTCTCTGGACTGCTGCATGCGGCCGCATATGCTCTATTCTCATTGGGAACAATTGAGAAAAAAAAAATGCACTATGTGGACACGGGCATAAGGATACCTTTTGTTAAATTCTCAGAACGGTTGGCCTTCTTAGAACTAGGAAATATAACTGTTTAAATGTTTTAGCTTGTAGTCGCTGACCCCACCTGTAAGGTTTTTCTGGTCAGTGGACTGCACATTTTGTAATTTTATTTACTGGAAATGGTATTCTGAGTTCTATGAAATCAAATGTTATCGATGTATAGTATATGTTGACAGACCTGTGTAGTGAAGATCGGACTGATTTTTTTTTTTTTTTTGGCCACTCAAACTCTCTCCGATTGATTTACACTCCTGATTTTACTGAACGGATAAATTTAGAGGTGCACATAATTTCGCAGCACTGTATCATGGGAAAATTATTATATAATTCTTATTTGAAAGCAAATGCAGCTGTTAACAAATGTAAGAGTCAATTGCCCTGTAGGATTTATTTGGCTTGCCTTGGTGTAAACAGTGTGCAAACTTAGGCTGCAATTTAGGCTACATTTCTACATTTTGTCCAGACCCATGTCTATCAAATCTAATGCTTTGTAATGTAGCGATGAGGATAATTTATGCAACTGTATAGATGCAATGTTGAACTCATAAGAGCTTGAATCCGCCTGGGACCTACATGCATTACGCCAAAACCTCAGTCATTTCTGTTTCCTGTGTTTCACAGAACGTTTAATTAGGTAATGCATTTGACAAGCACCAGAGGGCAGTATACGAAAAAATATAATTGCTGAAGACCTAGGTTCATGATTTTATTTTGGATCTACAATTATTTTTCAGATGTGATGTATGGAAGGGTGCTATTATACATATATTCTTTCTGTAATTTTATTTAGTTTGTTTGTCGTCCCCCCCCCCCCAAAAAAAAGTTTCTTTTTAGTTTTGACAGTGAAACCTTACTTGGATCATTGTAACAATATATCATGTTTTTATTTGTTAATCATTTTATTTGTTTGTATTTTTCTGTTGACACACATGCCTGAAAATAATGAATGTATTTTACCGTACATCTACTGTGAATAATAATGGTGTGGTTTGACCAGAGGGTTAAGTCTTTTCAGGAAGTAGCTATATTGTCCCAAATGGAGGGTATAGTAGTTATTGCAAGCCTCTGTAAACAGTCGTAGTGGCCAGTATCAGAATAATTTGCTATCCTCATCCATGATTTTTCAAAAGAAAGGATGCTAGATTGGTGCACACTAGTTTCACTCTGCATTTTATTTAGGAATGTAAGACAATTCCTTCTGCTCAAAGAATCCCAAAACATATTTTAGTATGAGTAATAAGACATGGGGGGAAAAAAATGTACATAAATACACAATAAATGGAAAAAATAAACATAAAATAGTTTTTTTTCATCTCAGTCCATAAACATAAAGTAATGCCTATCAAACAATTAAGTAAATGTTCTGTAAGTTGCAGCACTAAGCATGCTAAAATGTAATTGCTTCTAGAAATACCTTATTCACAGTAAAACGATATCAATATCATTGTGATATAAAATGCTGCAAAATCTACAATACATTTCGCTTCAGAAAAAAAATGCACATACATTTAAAAGCAAACTGTATACAAAGCAATGAGACCAGCAATTAGATCTATAGCCCATAAAAGTCAAGAAAGTCAAATAACATTACAAAGCTTTGTGATCACTCAGACACACATTTCCTACTGCAAATCCAGTCTTTAATATTGACTGTTTAACCGTCCCGCTGTCCTATGGGTCAAAATGACCCGGTGCACTTTCCAGTAGCGGGCAGCAACCACAACACGGACATATGACATTCCGCGGTTCGCTCCCTCTGCTCCTAGTCTGCTGAAATGCCTTAGGACAGTGGGAGGGTTAATATAAACAAGATGTGCAATAGCTATGACCTTTAAACATTGATGGTGACTGAATTTATTTTAATATTTAATGTTTACTCTGACATTGTATGGTATCAGGAATATTTGATAAAAAAAAAGAAATATGATTATCTTTATGAAAACATTGTTAAAAATTTCTATTCTAGTTGTATTAACTGCACTATTTACATTATGCCATTATGGAACCGGACCCCTGACCACATTGTGCACAGAATCAAATGGGCGTGGTTTATAGAGAGACAGTACAAACTTGAGTTAATCCCAAATGTTAGGAATGACCTACAGACAGGCCCAGGAGTTCAACATGGTGATTGCCACACTAGTGATTATGCACAAGTTTAAAAATTCACCCCTTAATTTTCTACGTCATTATGATATATATTAATATATACATTAGTGTTCTAGGTACAATATTCGGGAGACTAGGACATTTCTCACTCCCTCACCCCCTTCACTCTGGTAAGCCCTTACCACACAAAAAAACATTATCGCTTTTTATATACTAGACTATAGAATCTATAGTCTAGTATATAAAAAGTGATAATGTTATCTCTATACTATAGTAAACTCTTTAGTATAGTTTTTGTATATGCTGCGAAAACACTCACAATGTGTGTGAATGGCACTGCAGGTCAAAACATACGTATGTATGAATGCACGCAGGTACTGTACCAACGAACACATTCCCTAGAAAATGCATTAATTCATTCAGGCAACTATTTCCTGGTAAACAGAGCCTACGCCTCGGCAAAGATCTAGCATTGCAATCCAGCTGGCTCTCTTTTATGGGACATGCCGGGCAGAAATGTGTCAAAAGAAGTCCCAGTTTGCATGATGGAAAAATTCTGATTAATTGCAGCTAATAAAAACATATCTACAAATTTCACTTGCTCAATATTATTGCCTCAAGTTAAATCAAACAAATGATATGACATAAAATAGCCACAGCTGAAAACTAAGACAATAAGGCCATATTATGACTAATGGAGTGCTTTCTAACAGTGGATTGTTTGGTATAGTATTGTGTCCATTATCTCAATATCAAAACAAGCTCAATGTTTTGCTAGACCGAAACACAACTGTGCATACAAGTTCATGGGAAGGGTGGATAATACAGTATGTGAGCCTATGAGAGATAAATGAGCATGTGGTCTCCAGTTTCAAACCAAAACATTTTCAACATTTTTTGTAACACTGATTTTAACCACAATAAGTACACATCACGAGGCATGTCACTTGAGAGTGAATACACTACCCTTTCACTTAGTGTTAAAGCTTATAATTTAGACTCGTCTTAGACAATGCTAAAAAAACATAAATTTTCAGCACCCACTTTCTATAGAACTGTCTGAATCCAGTGGTTAGAATGGCACCTTCACTATTCCTAAATGCTGTACCTGAAAGCAGGATTTTGCAATTGAATCAAGTTAGCTGATCTGTCATGAAAAAAGAGACTGACATGGTGTTGATGGGGGGAAAATAACTGCACTGCTATCACTTATTACCAGCAGATAATTCATTTATTATTGCATTATTTACTATATCATAACCTGTTTATGATTGGACAAAGCACTTCTCCCACTGATCAGAAGATGAAATACCTTCTGTCATGGAATATACTGATATTTGCCAGGACAGTGTGTGTCATCTTGGTTGCATGGTTATAGGAATATGTATTTTATGTATTCAAGTGTTAATCAGATATAGCTGTGATCAGGGTATAAAACAGAATTATCTGATTCCATCATGCATAATGTGGTTAGCTAAACACTATTTTCTTAGTTGATTTATTGCCTGTTTATTACGCAAGCCCTAATACTTCAAAATACCAAATTCGTAACTAGCGTGACACTGTTGGTACTGGGATATGGCTCGGGTGTGCTTTGACATTTCTGATATGATAAAAACTAAAGAAAACCACAAGAATGTTTTACATAAATGCATTTTAAGACCAAACAATTAGAGTAAGTGCATTGTAGCATTTGATCAATCAGACCTGCTAAACTAGGGCGTGGTCTGATTCACATTGGCTTCAGCTGCAGTTCAGTATGTATAATTACACACTTTAATTTACACGTTTTATTTGTATGGCTTTGTAAGACCCGAAGTCATCCTTAAAGTTAGGCCAGAGCTGGAAGCTAGCGGTCGACTTTGTGTATTTTAAATGTAGCCGAACTACAATATGATTTGTTGACGCATTGCTTTTGGTTCATCACTATACGAAGGATTCAAATGGCTGACCACTTCCCACAGTTACAGTAGAACAAGACAGACAGACAGACAGACCCACATGGCCAAGCAAGAGTTGGTTAACAGAGGAATAGTTGACAGAGGAATACAGACACACCCGATTAAACCAGTTAAGACAATGTTGGAAGGCAGACAGGATATAGAAAAGCAGCTTATACGCATAAAGATTACATTTAAAAAATATACAGCTTGTATTAAGTTTAGAAACATTTACACATTGACTGAGATAATATAATTTAAGATAAAATAGTTAAGGCTTGAACAGAACAAAAAGCACTACAATGTGCATGTATTTGTGTGTGCGTGTGTACGTGCCAACATTAAAGAGCACTATGGCTTTCTTTCTCTTAATCCACTTTGCATCTGCTAATTGCCTACAACATTATATGCAAAATGGCCGCCACAAAATGGCAATAGAAGGGAGCTGACATCTTGTAAAAGGTTATTATAGTGACACTGTGTGTGCAATGTGCATCCTCTCTCGTCTATAGGGCTAAGGGTGTTTAGGCCCATACTAGAGCCTCTTTCGCTTAAAGTAGTCAGCGTACTGCCCCCCAAGTCCTTGGGAATGTTGTCCAATGTAGGCTCCCTCTGATGACGTCACTTCATGCATCGCCAGCTGAGGATACTCTCGTTTTTGTCCTCTTGACTGGTTCTAGGGAGAGAGCGAATGAAAGGGTGGGGAGATATTTCAGAAGTATTAATTAGTATGTGTACTGTAGCATACAGTGTGGGTAAATGTTGACGTTCTGTATGCAGCATGCTTCATCTGATACAATCAAACGAAGGGGTACAAATGTTTAAGAATAATGGTCAGCAATGTTCCGCAAGCGCATCCAGGATGTGGCAGTCATGCACTCCCATCTGGCATGACCGTGTGCGTGTATGTGTGTTGGCGCTGCTCAGGAATGCAGTATAACTCATCTGTACCAACACATGTAAAGCCTCTACATAGAAAAGAGTTCGAGTGTCTAGAGTAGATATTCTGTTAGCCATCCTCACTCTCCCTCACACTAAATGGCCTTCTAACATACATCTACACAGGTCAATGAACAGCAGTGGGTTTTAATTCAACATTTTCACTAATGTCCCAAAACCTGATTCATATTGAACAGAGGAGAGGACGAGAAGAGAGAAAGCAAAAAGTGTGTGTGTGAAAAAATATATATTTACAGTTATTCTAGAATTGCTGATGTCTGTAATAAAACCAAAGTAAAAGTTAAGAAAAGCGCCTCCTAAATGATAATACGAGCGCTAAACCTGGTAACAATTCAAGGGACGGGTATCCAAAAAAAGAAAGCGAAGTAGCGCATCTAATAAAGGTCGGACAGAAACGCTATTTTAACGTTTATTTTAAAGTTGAACCTTTCCGTGCGATCTTTATTTAAAAATAAACGTCTTTAGAGTCCTGACATCTGCGCCCCCTGTCCGGCCACTCACATAGTAGTAGGTGCTCCAGTCGGAGGCCGAGGCCTGCGTGTGGGCGATGGGGCCGGCCGTCGCCGCGGCAGCTGGGTGCGTGGCCCCCAGGAACCCCGGCACCACGGGCAGGGCTCCGTAGGCGGGCAGCAGGGCCCCGGCAGGGAGGACCGTCTGGGGGGGAGGGGGGGCGCTGTTGGTGACGGTGTGGAGGGAGACCCCCAGGGGCTTACACACCTCCACCTCCTGTGGGACACACACAGACAGACAGACAGACAGACAGAGACAGACAAGAGAGAGACACACACAAACAAACTCAATGAGATGTTGGATATTATCTTTATTAAACTAGTCGTATGGGTTTTAACTGACGAAGCGGCTTTTACACCATGAGGGCCAGGCTACACTGAATGCGTGGCGGAATTGATCTTTTTACTGGCTACCCCTGCAGCGCACGCACGGCCAGTTAAAAAAATAAACAAACAGTTTATGATTCAGTTCTAAAATTCAGTTCTAAAACATAAATATATATAGAAATAGAAGGCTGCCCTCATGCCTAGTGTAGCCCGTCCCATTGATTATTATGGAAGAGTAGTGTGGGAGCGTGCGGTATGCTTACGCTACACCTTCGATGCAGCATTATGTAACCCTATATTCACCCAACCATCACGCACACACGCACACGCACACACGCACACACACACACACACATGAAGGTGCATGCGCTCTGTAGCCACCCTGGGCCGAGACCTGGTTGGGAGGCGGGCCAGCTTTGTGGGAGCTCTCTAATTGGGTATCGGTGTCAGAGAGACAGGCCATGCTCTACAAATAAACACCATGTAAATATCAGCAGCACACATCCCTGGGGCAGGGCTATGGCCAGCAGCTGTGTGTGAGCGAAGGTACGCTGTACCGAGACACCATGGCATCTCATTACTGTGTTTTAGAGCTTTGTGCTGATGAAGCATCTTCTAAGGCCCAGAGTGACCCAGGTCACGAACCAGTTTACGACACGTTACAGTATGTTATTAGATCTTAAAGTGCTGTCTCTTGATGATGGGTGTCCAGGGGGCCAGGCCTTCAAAGATGTCTGTGGCGTGATGTGAGCATGCACGTGATGAGGGGAATGAAAAGCATAGCACACAGGGAACCATTCAGGGAACCATTGTAAGAACATTCTGGGAACATTACGATTTGAACACAGTGGTTGAATACAATGGCTTAGCATCTTCTCTACCTATTTTACCATCAATATACCTGATTCGCTCAGCTCATCTTGGAGTCCTTCTTTGGTCAGACAAATTGACAGACAACAATGCTCTCTGCTGGACTGCTATGGAATTACGTTGTGTCAACGTGTGTGTGTGTGTATGTGCACCTTGCTGGTGTATACCTGGTTAGTGGCTGCCGGCTGTGAGTAGTACTGGGTAACCGCCTGCATGTAGGAGCTGTAATCACCATAGGACGACACAGTCTGGGCCTGGCGCACACACACGCACACACACACACACACACATTTACTTGTATTCTGTATATCTGCAAATACAGAATTGTGTGTGTGTGCGAGTGCGTGTGAGAGTGCGCGTGTGTGTGTGTGTGTGTGTGTGTGTGTGTGTGTGTGTGGTACCTGCTGTGTGTGCTCCTTGCTGTAGTCGCTGGCTGTGTTGTCTTGCGTAGCGGCAGTGTTGTAGCTATGGAGATATGATGCTTGGTACTGATGGTACCACTGCTGCATGGCCTCCTGTAGCACACACACACACACACGCAAGGACACAATATATGGATTAAACACAATAGTGGCACATATAAGGCCTTTTAACATTAGCTTTTCTCCTGGTGCATCTTCCTCTGTTTATCTCGTGTCTGTGCCAACACGGCCTGCCCGTCTGCCTCGGTGTGTGGGGACGCCTACCAGACAGCCTCTTCATTGGTCGTCTCATTACGTCCCATTGGTTTGGCTCAAACCGCTTGTAATTATCGCTGGGAATTGAGTTTGTGTCGCCTCGTAAATATCAGCTAGAGGGGAGGGATGGGGTGTGAAGAGATAAAAGGGAATCAAGGGAGGAATGCAGACAGGCAGGCAGGCAGACAGACAGGCAGGCAGACAGGCAGACAGGCAGGCAGATAGACAGGCAGGCAGACAGGCAGACAGATAGGCAGACAGGCAGACAGAAATATAGACAGGCAAACAGACAGCAAAACAGACAAGCAGGCAGACAGAAAAATAGACAAGCAGGCAGGCAGGAATACAGACAGACAGAAATATAGACAGGCAGACAGACAGCAAAACAGACAAGCAGGCAGGCAAGCAGGCAGGCAGGAATACAGACAGTCTTCACTACAGTGTGATATGGTGGGTGTGTGACAGCGGGGGGAAAGGGGGGGGGATCTTGTTCTGAGTGGAGAGACAGATGGGCGTGCTCCCTGCCAACTCTCTCTATCTCTCTCTTTCTGTAAATATCCCTACCCTATATCCTTCCACCGTCTCCCCCAGTTACCGCCTCACCCCTTCCTTCCACCCAGGCAGCCATCAGTCAGGCAGCCATCCATCCACCTAACTGATATGTAAACACCATGCTTGGCTTGTGAACGTGTGTGTGTGTGTGTGTACCTGTGTGTACGTCTGCTGGTACTGGCTGTAGTCAGCAGAGGTGTGTGTGTGTGTGTGTGTGTGTGTACCTGTGTGTACGCCTGCTGGTACTGGCTGTAGTCAGCAGAGGTGTGTGTGGTGTATTGTGCTGGAGCGGCTGCAGTGTGGGGGGGAGCGGTGGAGCACTGGGAGACCCCAGGGACCGCCGAGGAGGCGTACGCCCCCGAGACGGGCTGCGTCCCCTGTGCTTTGCCCCCGAGAGACCCTGGGAGGTGTTGGGGAGCATACGGTATGTGTTATACACAGTGTGTTTACATACATGTGCAGCAACAATACACCGTAACACAGGGTGGGCCTGTGTGTGTGTGTGTGTGTGTACCTTGCAGCATCATCCCCGGCATTACACTGGCATAGTTCAAGTAGGGGTTAGATGGGAGCTTGACCTCCTTTGGGGGCTCGCCCAATAAAGAGCTCTGTGCACAAAAACAAACATACAACCATCATTCTCACACCCCTGCTCTCCGACCTTGCCCCGCCTAACAGTGCGCGCTGTCGGGCTAGCATGGGCCCAAAGGAGGCCCATGCTAGCCCGCTAATTAGCTAGCCGGCCATTTACTGTGTTGTTTCTGGATTATGCGGCATAAAGAGCCGACAGCAATACGTCCACTTGTGAGCCTCTCTGATGTTCTGCATCCCGGTCAATGTAGCTGCATGTGTACCAAAGGTCAACATGCTTACCTTTGACATATTGCATTTGACGCTTGCTATTCAAACACAACCAAAATAAAGAGATCATATTTATAACACTTGGCTATACTGCGTGCTATGCTAGTGTTATGTCAGAGTATTTCCTGGGGTGTTGACCTCTGGTTTACGTTCCCATTCTCCAAGCCGTAACTATAGGTTAAAGCTCGGTTACCCTGGCTCAGTTGTCAAGACCACTTGGATGGAACCCGGTTAGCTGAATACGCAGAGCATGGGAGAATTCTGCTGCCTGTTAATTACAGTGTTGTCCCCCCCCCTCCATTATTCTGACTCTCGTCTGGGCTGGAAGAGTCCCGTCGGGACATCGCTAGGGAGAGTAGAGAACGCCGAGTGGCGCAGAGCTACACATGCGACCGTCCATTGGCCTGTCATGCCAGATAATGGCAGCTGACGTGCAGGAGGAATATATTACCAAGGAGGGGGGGGGCAGACAGATGGATAGACGGGCTGACAACCTGACAGAAAGAAGGTTTGAGTAGGCAGAGAGGCGGGCAGAAAGACAGCTGTCAGGATAGCCGTAAAGGTGTGCCAGGTGCATTGTGGGTATTTTGCAAAGGAAGAGCCCTCAGGGATAAAGTTGGCTGCAATCCCCAGACCAGCTATGAGAGTGTGTGTGTGAGTGAGAGTGAGAGAGTGAGAGAGAGAATATTAAATGGACTTGCTAGATCAACCAGAAAACTAACAAACAGGCGGGAGACTATGTCTGAACTTAACAGGACTGTGTATGATCTTGTCTGCTACTTTGTCAGCCACACACACACTACAGTGCATGTTACTGTAGTAACGCACGGCTGGACCAGCTAGAACAGTGAGAACGGAGGAGCTCAAATAACTCACACAGAGGGAGTGTGATGTCATTCTCTTCTCAGGACACCGTTACACTATACAGTATCTTTACATAGAAAATTGTTTAACATATTGTATATAGGACATTAAACTTAACTTTTGCTATCATAAAATAAAGGCACTATTCATTCATGACTGCATCATATCCTGTGTTTCTGTAACATTTTTTTCTAACAGTGGAAAATGTTTGCTAACATATTTAAGCGGTTTTCTGTTCGCTTTGCGTTCGCCACGAACATTTGTCACAAACGGTTTGTGAACGCACGCAAACGTTCTCGCGAGGTAGTTCTCGGCAAACACACATGGATGCTGGACGAAGCATTAGCACAAACGTTCGGCCCAGTTTGCAGAATTTGAACACACCTCTGACACCTGCTACCCGAGCTGTACATTATGAACTAAATGAGATATTATGCATTTGTTCTGAATGCTTTTCTGGTTGCCATGAGAGCCATCCAAGCAGTAGATGTTTAAACGCAAATATTCTGAAGCTGACAGACCCATCCGCTGACAATCAAATCACAACTTATAGGGGTTAGGCGTGTTGCTCAGGGTACATGTAGTCAAACTGTAACCATTAGATTAACATGGAATAAACAGAAAGATTAAAAATCAATCAGCTAAATAAATAATAAATAATAATGAATCTTTAATACTAATAATAAAAGGTAATACAGTAGTCTAGCAATATCACCCATATGCTACAGGCTGTGTTTTATTTTGTTATATTTATTTCAATTCCATGGCTTTTCACCCTGCAATACATACAGTACAATACTTACCCAATGGAGCATTATTAGTTTAGCAAGACAAACAGCCAAAGGCAGATACACATTAGACAGCAATAAAGGCTAATAAGACACTGGGTCCTAATGTCGTTACAATACGTGCGCTCCCTGCTCACCATGTTAGCCGAGGGGCCCTCATAGCCGGGGTACTGCCTCCCTGACATCAGAGGGCCCCCCGGGGCTTTAGGCGGAGGAGGGCCCAAGCCTGAGCTGTTTATTCCCAAGGAGTAGCTGTGTCCCTGGGGATGGGAGCTCCCTGCGGTCCCGGGAGGCAGAGGCTGCCTGTCAGAGTAAGGGGAGCATGCAGTCATGATGGGAGCAGCGGAGAGCGAGTGGACACTCCCGTTCTGATTCCCTGCCCGGGCGGTTCGAGCAGCCTGAAGGTAGGACACCATGCCGGCTGTTGTCACCGCTGTGGCATTGTGGGTAGACACCGGCACAGACTGCTGGCACAGCTCTGGAGCGTAAGTAAAATAACATGGAGGGGAGAGGAGGAGAGAGGAGAGGAGAGGAGGGGAGAGGAGAGGAGGAGAGAGGAGAGGAGAGGAGAGGACAGAAATAATTTGGAGAGAGAAGATGATAGATAAGAGGAGAGGAAAAATAGAATTAGAGGAGAAGAGGAGAAGAGAATAGGCAATTAAAAAAGGATAGATGTGGAGGAGAGAAGAGGGAAAAACAGGAGATGAGATTGGGAGATGAGGAGAGGATGCATAAAGGCCCGTTACACATCCCCATCTATTCTGTTGTGCTCAAGGATGTAGCCTCACCTGCAGAACTTATTTCACCATGAAGCATTCATCAGACATAATCATGGTTATTATTACGCCACTCCACATTCACTCCAGGGTTTAATAAGTATCCACATGCACACAGGTGCACGTACGGAAAGTCCCGAGAACAAATAGAATATGTATACAAAAATACACGAGCAAATCACACTTATTATAAATCCAATATTGAAGTGACAAATGGCTGCTGCAACACGCTTACAGATTCAGTCCTAACAGGCTGATAGCTAACAGATTCTACACACACACACAGATGCAATCCTCACAACAAACACACGCTAAATAGAAAGCACACAAAGCAACAATCTATCCCACCGCTGAAATGCAAATTCACACACTCGCACACATACGTACACACACACACACACGCACACACACACACGTACACACTCGCACACATACGTACACACACGCACACATCACGCAGTCTGTAATACATCATTTCCATTTAAAACAACAGTTTTTCTGCGCTGGGGATTTGAATTGCAAATGTGCCACTGCTCCATAGGGACATATTGTATTTAGCGACTATCATACAGCCGAGACCTCATCCAGTCAGACAGTGAGGGGCTACACCTTAGGGGTAGGTAGTCATTATTGTCGCACTCAAAGAACTGTATAGTCAATATTATAACTGGCAACCTTTAGCCCACCTCAAAACTAACGTATCATTTTCACTGTCTATCACAGCCATTTAGATGTCTTGCCAAAATATGTAGACATTGCCATTGTGAGTTGACACTTATTATTGTGAATGTAACAAGCACTTTTATCAGTTTGTATCTTATGTCTGTGTAGCCTGCGTAGTTATTTAGCCGAGATTTATTTAGTATTTGTACTTTGTATTTAAGTTACTGCAATAGTGCGATGAAAAGATAAATAGTGTAAACATTTTCAAATATAAACAATTTATCTTTTATATTCTAATTATTGGATTACAGGATTAGCAAGGTAATTCAATATCTTTAATACGGTATTTTATGTTCCCTGTGGGCCTGAATTTCTCATCTGGTTCATCAAAAAGCTTGAAGGTATAGTCAGTCATGCTGGAGAAAGTTTGTTGATATCTTAACTCTTATAAATGTAAAAAAAAGACCTCTCCCTTCAATATCATAGAGTGATCCCTCAGAAGCCACATATTACATTTAGAGCGTAACAGTGACCGCCCACTGTTTTTGGGGCCGAAGAATAATTCCCATTCATTTTCTCCATTGACTTTTTGGAAAAGAGACGATGAATGGGAAATGCACTTCCAGAACCACACTGTTACGCTCTATTGCCAAGGCTATGATGTTGTTGTGTGGTGCGGTCTGCACCACTTTATGTTTCCATTCACAGAGCCAGGGCTGTGTAGAAACACCAGATTATTTGTTCAGGGTGCACACACTACGGGCAGCTTACGGACTGTGAGAAGATATTCGCACAATTTGAAAAAAAACAAGCGTATTATCTTAAAATCGCTGACTTTACCTATAATTAATTTGATGAAGGGATCCCAGCTTTTACATATATATATGTATATATAACAAACTGAAGACACTACCTAAAGTGTAGTTGTAGTGCAGCTCCTTTTCAGTTTGGACCCGGCCTGACCTACCGGTGGGAGAGTCCCCGAGCAGACCCTTCCCCAGGCCCATGGACCCCGGAAGTCTCAGAGACAGCACCTTCTGCAGCATCAACCTGGATGGGTCCCCTAAAATACTTGACACCTGAGAGAGAGAGAGAGAGAGAGAGAGAGAGAGAGAGAGAGAGAGAGAGAGAGTCTGGGAGTGAGCGGTGGCAGCAGAGGG
>JAOEGT010081613.1:0-14922 GCA_025447795.1 Speoplatyrhinus poulsoni
ACATTATATAGAGGAGACAGACCACTTAGAGAGTCCTCAATAGATCTCTATGGGAGAAGTACCAGAGACATTATATAAAGGAGACAGACCTCTTACAGAATTCTGAATGGAACACTTCTGTATGTCTTCTAAAGTCCGTTATGGTAAATACATAACTAAAGTAGTGGTTTGTTATCATGGGATCTTTTATGTAGTACAACCAAAGCATGTGCGTCTACACAGAGATCGTCCTTTGTTCACGCTCAAGACGTAATAGAAGATTTCCAGAAATCTTCCAAGATCTCGACCCAGCGAATGGTGTTCACGAATGGTGTTGCGATAAAGCGGATATTCATGCCTAGTTCACATGTACACGTATACATTTTTAAACAGGATTTTCTTTTCCGCAATTGCATGCTTTGATGCACTGTGAAGCCAAACGTCTTATGTAAACAAATGAGATAATGGTACTACATCAAAAAAAGGAGATCGATAAACGACAAAGTTTCATATAATTTATTTAAAACATCCACAGCCTGGACTTTATAGATGAAAGCAGTCCATTTAGATAGCGGTGAAGCAGGCTGACGATTCAAGCCAAATACTCAGTTTTCCTTGAGTACACGTGAATGCTGATCGTGACTCTGTCTGCGTGTGGACGAAAGGCCAAAACGGATAGAAAAGGATTCAAGTTATTTAAAAACAGAACCAGTCATCATTATGCATCTGCGATAAAGGGCTTTAGATTAAGCAGTCGCACATTGTCGTTGTTACTTCTGCCACTTTCAACACGCGCGCATATCGCAAACGAGACCTCAGAACACGCCACAACTTGCGCTCATACTAAACTAGCTGATCACACCCCCCATCACACCGCCCCCCCCCCCTCCTCCCCTACCCCCCCTTCCTCCACGGAGTACAGCAGAAGATATGTTGAATCCAAAGTGGCTAATTAGCCTGTGGCTAATAGTGTCTGTGCATCCCATATTACCCTGAGCTTCTGCACAACACGCCTACTAAAAGCAACAATGGGAAGTGTTGAAAGTTAGTTGTGCTAAAGCTAAGCCAAATATAGACACACCTCCGTATATTATGGGGCTATTGGGAAGGAACTACAAAATCCTTGTCTATTTTTAGTAAGGCCTGTTTGGTCGTGTTTTCGCGACGTCTGCATCGACATGTTCCAGTCGCATATTTGCAGTGCAGGGATTTGTGGAGACATTTTGTATTTTGTATAGGGTCTTTGTGTTCTTGTTTCTTACCCGCCTGTCATTTCCCTCTCTCTCTTCCCACTGCTGAAATGGAGAAGTATCTCGCTAAGACGCAGTATTTGTTACGATTGCATGCGTTTTCAGACTGCATGCGTTTTAAATAGATTACATTAAACTTTGCCGTTTACTTTGTTTCAACATTGGCGCCCCACCAATAGCAGTTCATCCACGTGTGCATTTTTATAACGTTTTCTGCAACATTTTGACAGATTACATGTTTTGTTCTAGGCGTTTTTCTTTCTTTCTTGTTAATACTGCATTTCTCTTTATGACATGGCCCGTCCTTTGCATTTGATAGTCTTTGTGTTTACCTAAACTGCCAGTTATGGGAAACCAGTCACATTGCGTATTAACTGCAAAGGAATGTTGGCATGATACCTACAAGTGTATCTAATAAGAGTTCTAGAAGGCAATAAAACACACACACATGCACAGAACACCCACACACAGACACACAGTGTACTGTAAGGGCAGGCTCAGTTGTTCTCTTAAAAACATTTTTGAAAAGGTTGGGTGTGTTTGAAGGGATTTTCTGTTAATGGCAATTGTCTGGCTAGGACCTAGAAAGGAGCCTGGACTGAAAGACCAAACTTCCTTTTGTATGTTTTAATACTAACTTCGGGTTCAATGTAGGACAGAGTTTTAGCTCTGCGGTGACCACAGCTAAAGTTTTCACGACGGCTATGTCTGATTCATCTTGGATGGCTGGACCATTATCAAACCAACGCTGCGATGCATCATACTACCTGCTTTCTGTTATTTGTGTGTGTGCAGCTAGTGCGATGTAGAGATACACATTTCAATAACACAATAAACAATAAAGTACACCTTGCCTTACTAGTACCGTCATATTACAGCAATAAGATTCAAGATTGAAAAAACTGTATTGTCCATCATAGTGATAAAAAAATATTCTTAGGTTAGGGCTCCCATTATGGAAGTGTGTGTATATATATAATATATAGTATTGGTGAATGGCTTTTTAACCTGAAAATGTATTCATATGCCTTCATACAATCAATACAATTAAATGAATAAGTGTTTGAATTAAAATGTTTAGGTAATTTAACGCTAACTGCTACAGTGAAATAATTCTCGCATCCAGTGACTTACTGACATGTCTGTGATGTTTTACACACCTGTCAGTCAACACGAAGAGAGGAGAGGGCTCTCTGAGCCAGCGATGCACGCTCTCATTGCTGTCCGTAGTGAACGTGTGCACCTTCCTGTGAGATAATGACTACGATCCATCAGGCATGTGTGGTTAGCAGAGAGACAAATGACCTCTGCTTAATGAAAACCGTTCGTCTGCTTTCAGTATGACCTGAGCGGAGATAGGATCGGCTCTTCTGAGAATTGAGGTGTCATGCTCACAAATCTGTTTCACTGGGAGAATTGCAGCATAGTGGTCACGCAGAATAAGATCAGACGTTTAGAATGTCATCATAAAAATAAGTTTACTGGTAGAATGTTGGCTTATACTATTTTATTAATATTAGAAGGTTTTAAGGGCAGCACATTCCCAATTTGACAAACTTTAATCTTTTTCCGCTATTGGTAAAAGGATCAGATCAAATATTAGCCCAGCTTCCTTCGACTATTGCTGTCAGATAATGTTTCGCTGCGATTGTGGTCTGCAAACCCTGATCATATTAATGTTCGCTCAGTCACTCTGAAAGGCAGACCGATCACGGCCACTGGGGTTTGTTAATCGTGATGACAGTTATGTTTATGTTTATTTAGTAAAGGACAATACACATTAATTAACATAGTACCACTAACAAAGGTCATGTAATAGGTGACTATATCCCAATAGGTGTGAAAGTGAGTGAAATGTCTCACATATAAGAGTCCAATTTTGTATTGTATTGATTTACTAATTTGTTAATTAGCCTGCATCTTTTTCCAGTCAATAACCATTATGGCTGCAGGCTCGGCTTGCCCAATGTGTCCCCCACATAAAGATAAATCGGATTTGTTGAAATACTGATTTCAAACCAGAAATAATTACACAAAAATATTCAGTACAGTAGGTGTCACTATACAATGAAAATCTTTGTTTCTAGACAAAATGTAAGATAAAGTGATTCTAGAATGCTTTAGTGAAATTTTAAGTTTAATAATAATATAATAAATAATCGCAATTATATCGTAACTGTTCCACTATTGCTCCTGGTCTCTCTGTTTCGGTCCCTGCCTGGTGAAAACCCCTGCGTCAGAGCCATGTAGAAGAGTGTCACGCCAACGGAAGTCAAACATTGTCAATGCTCCTGCGGTTCATGTGGGACACAAAAAAGTTCCATAAATACAGATACATAACTGCAATTATTGGTAATTAGCAGTCAATAAATGCATGGATTTACATGTATCATATCTTATAGGGTGCTTCTAGTATATGCGGCTAACTTCTAGGAACCGATCCGCCATTCGTCTGGTCAGCGTGACGTGATATCCGGTAGTGACTTGAGAACTCGGTGACAACAAATGCTGTGGCCTAGCAACCAAACGTTAAACAGTGGGTTTTGCAAAGTTGCTGTTTATTTTTTTATTATTATGTAATTTAAATTTAAATGTTGAAATTTTTTATTTTTTATTTATGAATCCCTCCCAGGCAATGCCAAGAAGAATTAATTGACACTGATTTGGGCGACATAGAAATAAAAAGTTGTCTTACTAAGCAATTGCGCAACGTCATTTCTGGGTATTTGCAGACAAATTGCTGTAAAAAATAAAAAACCAAAAAAAATATGTCATGAAAGTTGACGTAACTCTCTCTTCCACATGGCTCTGCTCTGCGTTGCGACGCCTTCCTCTGCAGGCCGTGCGGTCCTTCCAGGTGGCCCTCCACCTGTGCCCGTCACAGCGCCCCCTGTGGCAGGAGGACCTGTCGTGGGCGCTGAAGCTGCGGCAGCATCAGCGCGTGGCCCGGGAGCGGAGCCGGCAGGAGGAGGAGGCCGGGGCGCTGCTCCTGCGGGCCCCCGAGCTGCAGCACGACTACGACTTCGAGTCGGACGAGGTGCTGGAGGCCTGCGCCGCCGTGGCTGAGCGCCAACGGCGCTACGAGGAGCTGCGGAGGACGGCGGTGGTGCTGGACGCCGACGGCAATGCCAGGAGCGTGGTGGCGGGGGCGGAGGAGGGGTCGGTGGAGGCCTCCACGTCGACGGAGCAGCTGGTCAAAGCTAGAGGGCTCTGGCTTTGATTTGAATCTAGACATGTCCTGCTGTGGTCATGCATGACTGTCCCGAGGTCATACATGACCTGCTGTGGTCATACATGACCATACATGTCTGTCCTGTGGTCATACATGACTGTCCTGAGGTCATACATGACCTGCTGTGGTCATGCATGACCATACATGACTGTCCTGTGGTCATACATGTCTATCCTGAGGTCATACATGATCATACATGACTGTCCTGTGGTCATACATGACCTGCTGTGGTCATGCATGACCATACATGACTGTCCTGAGGTCATACATGACCATACATGTCTGTCCTGGTGTCATACATGACTGTCCTGAGGTCATACATGACCTGCTGTGGTCATGCATGACCATACATGACTGTCCTGTGGTCATACATGTCTATCCTGAGGTCATGCATGACCATACATGACTGTCCTGTGGTCATAAATGTCTATCCTGAGGTCATACATGTCTGTTCTGTGGTCATGCATGTCTATCCTGTGGTCATACATGTCTATCCTGAGGTCATACATGTCTGTCCTGTGGTCATACATGTCTGTCCTGAGGTCATACATGTCTGTCCTGGTGTCATACATGAATGTCCTGCTCTGGGCAGACATGACGGTCACCTGTGTCCAGACCTGACCGTCGGGCTGTAGCCTACTGTGGCCTAATTGTCGGGGGTTTGTTGCAAGGCTAATGGGGACATTGAATACATCACAACAACTTATTGTATTAGTATTGTATTGTAATACGTTGCCCTTTACACAATTACAATTAAGCAGACGTGACAAAGCGGCATGTCTGCGTCGATCGAACCCAGTACTGCTGGCAGTCTAATCGCCAGTCCTTTTTTTGACTAGCACTGGAAGTCAGTAATACTGAGGTGACATTTCATCCTGAACGTCGACTTTTATTGCGACAAGGAAACTATTACCAAAGTTTAAATTAATTGATTTAAAGGCAAGCGTGTAAATGTAATTTTCCTGATGTGGGTTTTCTATTCCCTTCTAAATCTCTGTTTTCAAGAAATATGTATAATGTATACCACTCTGGTTGAGCAGAGAAATCTAGTTTTATTTAAGTATTATTTATATGTGAATTTGCATGTTGATTTTATTTTAAATTCTAAAGCATGTGTGAAAATGAAATTAAAAGACAAAGTGATTAAATTAATACCAGTGTTTATTGTGTTTTCTTTTGGCTTTTTAAAATTTGTATTATTAATCAATTATTTCAGCTTTTACGTATGTTTTGGAATGTGTGATATCTTTGTCAAAATATGCAACTTCAGTATGCAAATATTTGGACGTGGTTGCAAAAGGTCAACCATAGTGTGACTGAGCACAGAAGGAAAGTTTCTGTTTTATTTGATGAGTTACAACTTAAAACGGGAACATGGATTTTCATAAGATGATGTATAAACTTTCAGAAGAGCAGATAAGCGTAACAAAATGCTACTCCATCAAGAATAGTGTCTTCATGTGTAAGAAAAGTGTGTCCATGGGAACAAGGTATACGAGCACAGGGAGAAGTAATGATGCTGGCAAATTACCTGAATTCAAGTTGATTATTGTAGCATAGCACACCGTGTTCTGTCGAGACAAACGTGAGCTGTTTAAACCACTTGTTTTCCAGAGAAGACTAAATATGAAGTGCTTTTTGGCATTATCTTCATGCCAAATTTTTTTTTTTTATTTATTATTTATTTAACATAAGTAAGGGTGCCTTTATTTCTGAATTGGAAGTGAGTTGATTTTTTTTTTTTTTTTTTATATATACACATTTAACAAATGTGTAATGTCTGCATATTTTCAATACTCTACCTCCAGAAGGCCATAATTAAAAGTATAGTCATTCTTGAGAACACAGTGACACTTGCTAAATTCAAACTCAAAACAAAAACACCTCTCCGCCCTACAACTTGGAAACACATTCGAAGGCTATGATATTGTTGGTAGAGTCTGGACATCTTTGTTTCGGTTCCTGTTTACTGAGGGTTGTGTGTAGAAGTACCAGATATTATTTTCAGCAAGCACAGAACGATAAACTTGTGGACTGTGAGGAGATATTTAATTTGACAAAAAGTGTACTAAAATACAATTGCTTACTATACCTTTTAAATGTATACTGTAGAGAGACTTCACTGCAGAGTACCTTCTGGAAACAGAAGGCTTTTTTATTTTTTTATTTTTTTTAGGTGGATCCTAGAGAAAGATTGTTGATATTTGAACTCTGTTGAAACAAAAACACCTCTACCTTTAATGCCGTAGGGTGCTCCTTCAGAAGATCCACCCCACACTTAGACCACGCATTGCCAAGGCCGTTGTGTGATTGTTTTTCATTTAAAGATCGAGGGCTCTGTTGAAATGCCATGTTTAGTTTTTCGTCTTCTTAAACATGCACACAGAACAGAAGTCCGCCTTTAATATCTGTACTGTACCCTGATAGTTGTGTCGTTCATCTCTTGTGTCTCCAGAGAGACGACCCTATACGACCCCCTGGTCTGTGCAGTTCAGGCATCTGGTGCCATCTGAAATCATTACATGTCAATGAAATGTTCCGGCTACTGGCATGGACTGTTTGATCTGCTTGACCTGTTGCCATGCCGACTCAAATGGCCTTTGGCTGCAAGTGTGTTTCAGCCATCAGAGCTGAGAAAGTGGAAAATGTGCTATTATGGCAAAATGGCGCTGAGAGTGAATTAGAGTGGAATTGATTTTACAGAAAAGTATGAATTTCAGTGAGGATGTTTTTCAAGGTCGTGGAGGATTCGAACCACTGGATGGTTGAAACAGAGAATCCCAGCAGTTAACCCTCCCGCTGTCCTAAGGCATTTCAGCAGACTAGCAGCAGAGGGAGCGAACCGCGGAATGTCATATGTCCGTGTTGTGGCTGCCGCCCGCTACTGGCAAGTGCACCGGGTCATTTTGACCCATAGGACAGCGGGAGGGTTAAAGATCATATAGGACCAAAAACCACAATCCATTGTCGTCTATTGTCTTTATATAACCTACTCTTTAAAGGTTAAAGGTACAGTCAGCATTTGTAACCTCATACACTTTTTTTTGTCAAATTCAGCGAATTCCTCCTCAGTCTGTCCCATTTTGTTGCGCATGCTGAGAAAATAATCTGGTGTTTCTACACAGCCCTTGAATTATAAATAAGAACACAAACGACACTCTCCCAGCCATCTTGCTATTTGCTCTTTTCCACATTCCTCAATTGTGAGTGTAGCCGTTCATGTTGTATGACACCTTCCTGCACCGCTGTACACCGGTTGGTCAGTATTAGTGTAGTTGACATGGTTAATTATATTAATATTATATTAATATTATGTTGCAGCGCTTCATGAACAAGTCAAGTCAAAATGAGAGAAAGAGTTTTCTAATATCTTGATCAAGTTGTGAACAAATGTAGTACTTGTAGTTTCCTAAACTACCAGGATTTTCAGATGGGACATTTGAGCAAATCTTAATTAGATTTTTTGATGCATGGTGTCATTTATGCAACTGATAAAATTGCTAAATATATTGCTTGGCCTGCGAACTGTGAAGGCGTGGCCAGATTCATTGAGGTCTGCAGGCTAACTAATTTGTCTGATGTGTCCTACAGATTTAGTTGCTGTTCGATAATGACGTGGCATGACTTGGAGCCATTAAATGTTAATGGCTCCAAGTCTTGTTGGAAAGTCAAATCAGTAATGATTATCTGCAGTTATTGATTAAATGCTGCTAATCATTATTGATTTATATTTTCCAAAATGTGTTCAAGCTTGCACAATAAGTTATTCAGAATGGCCATATCCACGTTGATTGTGGTTGCAGACTTGTAGCCTTCAATTAAGTTATGGTGCTGATAAAGGAAAAAAACGCCAAATTCACTGTTATTGTTATTGTTATTGTTAAAAAAAAAAAAAAATCACATGTATTATATTATTAAGCAATTACTTGTTATTACTTTAATAAATGCATGTCTTAATTACAATTAAAATTCAGTTTAACATTACATATTCTATAAGGTAACTTCACAAATTTAAGTTAACTAAATAATTTTACTGTCACTTTCCCAGCACAGACATTTCTCATGAATATTAAGTTAATAGGATTTACAAGCATGACTACATTTTGAGTTTGCCAATTGGAAATATAAAGGCGTCAACAGTATTATTCTGTTAGTAATGATGTTGGTAAAGGCCCTCGTCAGTCAAGGAGAGAAGACTCCAAATAAACATTAGCTCAGTTTTTAAATTTTTTTCCCTATTGTTGATTTTGACAACACATCGATGATTCACATCATGAATGTAACTGCATTTTTCTAATGACATTTTAACCATGTCAAGAACGTATACAGTAAGCAATGTTACTCACACTCTAAACATGGCAAATTAAAACACGAATGGCCCTCTCAGAGATGGTGATAATCAGCATTTAGCAAACTCATGATTAACTTGTCTGTTTACCCCTGAGGGCCAATTTGGATGAGTAGTATTTCTTTTCTAAGTCACAGTAGCTGCCTTTCATTATGCAGTGCAAGAGAAGATATATTTCTGGTGTGATGTGTGTTCCTCAGGCAGTGCACTAAAGGTGCCAAGTCAGCCATTGTTTGAAAATGTTGACAAGTAGCCTATCCAAACAAGTACAAACATATTCATTCTGTACCGAAAGAGGCCCATAAACCTACTGGTCCTTCTCACAGAGAAGACAATAAAAAGTGTTCAATCTTCAAATAAATTAACATTATGGCATACAGTTGACATTTTAAGATCAACGTGGTTAGTCGTGCAGGCCAGTCCAAATGCTTTAACTTGCGTTTGGTTCAATTTTTGCCACCTGTTAAAATGTAAGCATGCGCCAAAAGGTGTTCTTTTACAAGGTCTTCACAGAAACTGCCAAGCATTTGTTAGTTTGATGTTGGAAAAGGGGCACGTCTCTGTTGCTTTTTCAAAAGGATATATGGTCAATTTGACCCAGACAACACACAAACCTTAAAGAGTAAATGTTGACATCAGCTTTTTGCGGTGATAACTCAAAAGTGCGGCAAAACCTCTTCTTTATACAGAGGTTGTTTCCAATGTTTTATAATTGCAAATAATTTAAGGACGTCGCTTTAAGAGAGTCGTAATTTCACGGATAAACCCCGTTCAAAATGGTTCCTGCAGTCCCCGTGTGTTCTGTCAGATCAGGTGCATTTCTGCTGTAGATTCCACATCTCCGTCGCGCGTAGCGTCTGTTCCTCGGGTGGAACCTGGATGCGCGACGAGCGCTCGTTCCCAGCCCACGACAATGTCTGGCGCGGGCGATTCAGAAGAGCGCTCAGGCTCTCTCTTTGGTCCATCCGCCCTCTCCGGGTCTGGAAACGGGCCTGTATCAACAGGTGTCGAACGGCCCCGCCCCGCCATATGAAGCAATACCGGCCGCCCGCCGTTTCCCTCGGGGGGATACAAAATGGTCTGCGAGGTCGCCGTATGCTCCTGTAGCTCACGGGTGACGAGCGAGGGCGAGTCACGTGACACGATGGAGGAGGAGAGGCGACTGTCCGAGCAGAGGAAGCGCCTCGCGCTGCCCGTCCCCCGCACCCCTATTTTGCAGAACAGACACTTAATTTTCTCCACCACCTTGAGGACCACGGTCTTCCTGAGCAGGATGTAGACCCAGGGGTCCAGGATGGGGTTGATGGATGCCATGCGGATTGCCAGCAGGTCTGGGTTGGTTTTGTGCGCGTCCTCGTGGTTGCCGTAGAACTGGTTCACAAAGATTCTTAACTGTAAACAAAAGGGGAGAAGGAGTGTTAATTTGTAAACCAGTGCAGCTTTATAACTTGCAGCTATATTTTACTATAAAGCATTGTGAAGGCGAAGGCTATTTGCCTGCAAACCGCTGTTACCCACAGGATCATTGGCAGACCCCCAATAATAACGCAACTCTGCCTCTTCAACATAATCTATCATTAGTATGGCTGCTCGGATTGCCTGAGATCTAATCAGCCATATTCTTCTCACAATTCCTGTGGTTAGGAAAAAGATCCTTATAGAAAGTGTGTTATCTACAGGCTGGTGAATATATTGTATATCCAAGCAGCCCTGCCTTTTGATCATGTTTTCCTCAAAACAATTGACAGGAAAATATGGGAAATCCATCGATTTGTACCGAAATGTTCTTTCGTTACAAGTTTTAATGGTTGCTTGCTGAGTCAGGGAAGAGTTTGTGAATAACTATTATGACAATCCGCTGAATATTTGACATGACAAGTTTACACATTAGCGGTGTTGTTTGTGTATTATGTAGGCTATTTGGCATTTAAAATGTACAATTTAATCGAAATGTATGCTACATGATATGATAAGATGGTACTTCACTGACCACAAAGTCAATTTATGTGAATAATGATTTATTTCCCGGTTTATAACAGCACGACTTGTATGCGTTTTAAGTGCGTCATTATAAAAACACATTTTTACGCACAGTAGAGCTGATCAAAACTATGTTTCTGAGAAAGCCTTGATATTTGTCAGATTTATAACGTTCTTCATTAATATAGTTTATAACGTATATATATGTGTACATTATAATGTGTTTGGTTGCATTATATCTAATATTAGAAGGATTATGGGAGGAATCTTCTGACCACCGTTTTGCCAGTACTCACCACTAACGGTATGGAACAGACGAGAACCACGGCGGAGGTACCAATGAGCAAGATGACCATCTGGACCTCTGCCCCTGCCAGGCGCCTGAAACTACGCCTGCGCCCCAGTTCGGCGACTCGCCTCGGGTCCGTGCCCAGGGACGTGCGCCGCACGAACCGCTTGTGCATTAGGATCAGCGCCCCGCACACCATCACATTGCACGCCAGGGTGGCGAGCATGAGCAGGGAGTTCAGGCTCGCGTACATCACGTTGAAGGCAACGACCGCGGAGGCGTTGGTGCGCCAGTCGACGAAGCACCAGGTCTCAGAGTCCTGCAGAGTCACACGGCCCAGGCCCATGACGGGCAGCGCGCACAACAGCCCGTCCGCAACGTAGACGGCGCACAATGCAACCGCCGCGAGTCTTTGGTTGACGTACTCGTTGTAGAAGTACGCGTGGTTAATGGCCAGGTATCTCTCTATAGACATGGCGAAGATGATGCTCAGCTGCGCCAGGAAAAAGAAGAGCAGCACAAAGCCCGAATACTGGCACAGCGGCTCCCCGCCCGGCCACGAGCCCTTCATGTAGGTTGCGATGGTGACCGGACTCGCCAGCAGGGTGCCCAGGAGGTCGGTGACGGCCAGGCCGAACACCAGCGTGTAGAACGTCGTCTCCTTCTGCTCTTTCCTGGATATCCGAAGAACCACGATGGCGATGACGTTGCCCACCACGCCGAAAATGAACATGATGACGGGGATGGTGGGCTGCCGAGGCGCCTCCGTTGCCGCCGTCCCGTTCATGCCTGCAGAAGTTGGGTGGCTCTTCACGCTGAGGGACTTTGGGCTCCTGGTTGTGCGGTCACGCTTGCAGTATGTCTCGGCGCGTTCGCCAAACTCTCTACCGGCCGTGCGCGTACCCACGTTCTTGTGTTTTCCATTTTACGCACGGACTTCTGACGGATATCCAGAGCGCAGGTCTGATTCCAACACGAGAAAGCAAGTCGCGGAGGCTCACCGGAGCGTTGTGACAGGAGGAAGTTTCATCATGACACTGAGAGCAGCTCCTCCCACGCGCCTCCTTTAACAACCGAGGAGGGTTTAACAAACCGGGTGCTGGTTTGGAGCTGTATCTTTTTGTATCGCACATATGACCCGTGTTGTTTATGTAGGCAACAACATTCTGTACTACTGGATTGGAATTAGTAACAATCTGCTTTGCTTCAGTAATATTGTCATGTGATTGATTCAATACATTTTAAAACTGCAGAATTAACAGTTACAAAAACAATAGGCCTACAAAAGCAAATTATTTCAACACACTAAAAAGTTATGGGTTGTTTTCAACCCATAACTTTTGAGCTATTTTGAAAATACAGGTAAATCTTCATTATTTGCATCTTGTGAGGCAATTTTTCAACCTTGCAAAAAGCTTGAAATATATGAATATGAATGTTTTTTTATGCAACCAGCATTTATAATATTTTGTAATGTAATAACAACAATGATAATAATACACATAATTTATCACCTTTAAAACAGAGTTTACAAAGTGCTTTGATGGACAGAACAAAGCAGAGTAATAAGTAAAATAAAAATAATAGCACTATAATAGAAAATTAGATAATTATAACAAGCTATAACAAGTTATAATGTTAACAGAAATGATCAAGCACATTTATAAAAATGAAAGTAAAACTAGAAAGCTAAACAAATAATCAGCAGCACAGTTCTGCACAGATAAACATCCACATCTGTTAATCTTGAGCCCAGACAGTTTAACATGCCTTAACACTGTAATTGTATCTAATATCACCATCAGTGACCTTTTAACATTCATATAATGTAGCCGGGCTTTGGGTATTAAATTGGGTATGATGATTTGGTCTATGGCCTACATATTTGTCATTCACGTGAATTGTCAAGATCGTGCATTGAGAATGGTGGAATTATAAGATACTGTAGCTCTCAAAAGCATTTTGTGGTTCTGTCTGCTTCTCTCTGATATTTCAGAACTATTATTTGAGAAATGTGCTATAATTTCCTTTGGTATATATCGGTATATAACTGTTATAGTTATATGCAGATATATATAACTATTACTGCACCCCTGATTTGGACATGTTGTGAAATACATATGGAGGTATATGCACTTATTATAATATCGTACATTATGTACAAAGGCAAATGTAATTGACGTAAACAAAGCCTCAGAACGCAGGCGCACATGGGGTTGGGGGATAGTTTCTATTTACCTACATCAAAACAACCACAAAGGAAGCAGCGATGAACACATTGATGAGAGGGTTCTGTGTGTGTGCCTGCGTGTGCGTGTGTGTGCATGTGTGTGCGTGTGTGTGCGTGCGTGCGTGTGTGTGTCTGTGTGTGTGTGTGTGTGTGTGATGGCATACTCTAGTGTAGAGAATGTGAGGTCGCCCTCACAGCTCAGCATCCCATCTTTGACTACAGTGACTCTCGTAGCAGCTTGCAAGCTCCTCTTCCAGGTTATTGTGGTGACGCACAGGAAGGCAGAAGGTTAAACTCAGCGTGTGAGATTGTCAATTGTCAATGCTTAACACTTTCAGTGGGAAGTAGACAACAGTGGTCAGGTCAAAGTACAGCGAGGCACCACAGCTCTCATTCACTGCACAGAATATACTGTATTACACATATTGGCAACGTTGTGGAAATGATTGATTAAATATACTGGAACAGAGACGTTTGTCATGGTATTTTATTTCTATAGAAAGGACCAATCTTAAAACAACAACAATACAGAAATGCATCTGTGTGAGACGGCTCTACTCAACTGATGCTGAGTTTCATATGAATAAGAAAATGTTTATTATAATAAAGAAGAATATAATTTTCTATAACAGAAGGTGTCATCTTTTAATCTATCTTTAAAATTATTTAGTATAGCAGATGTTTTAATCCAAAGTGATTTACAGTTACAGAAATACAGTTACAAGCACTAAGACGCATAAGCTGTTCGGATGTGGACGTCTATAACCACTAACCTCTCCAGACCCTATCTCTGACGGTATAAATCACATTGCAGCGCTTCTTACTGAAAGGGGAATTAGTCACTATGCAAATAGCCCATTTGAAACAGCAACACACCATTGAACCCAACAGCCACAGGCTTGATTTTGCCAAGACAGCTGCAGCAGATACATATGTACCTGTTTATTTATGAGCGACTCCGGAAGTTGAGAGTGTCTTCATTGTATCAGTGACTAACAAGACAATCTTGTGTAATTGAGTCTATAAACGAAAAGGTTTTTAGCTGGAGGATGTTTGTGCAAGTGGACCTGTGATGTTTGTACAACACACAAACATCACAGATACAAACTGGTATTGTGATCATTAGTTTGTTTTCAATCTTGGTACATTGTACATCTTCGTGTGGCTTGTCTGCCTGACAAAAAGGAAAGCAATGGCTTTGATTCCATGATTAAACTAAGTAAGCCATGGATTATGTTGTAAATAAATATTCATATTTACTTTTTACGATTCTGGCTTATGAATGATCTGAGCCACATTTACCTCCAGCAGTCGCATGTTGTGGGGCAGCAGGTCTATCCAGCAGGTGTCCAAAGCTTTTATTTAAGGGTTTGGTCTCAACGGCAGGAGGAAATATTTATAAATCGTTGTGGTAAAGTATTTTCTCTTCTCACTTGTTAATATTTGGACAGACTGCCTGCACACATGGTGTAATAAGTAAGCAACATCACAATGGCCTAACATCAGCTCAACGGTAGGAATTATCATAGCGTTGCTGCTAGGGCTGGCCCCAAATATTCGATTATTCGGGTATTCGTTCGTTGTGTATGTATTCGATTTAAATATTGGGATTCG
>JAOEGT010081624.1:0-14922 GCA_025447795.1 Speoplatyrhinus poulsoni
ATGGGAGAACCAGGAACGACAGCCACCCAACCCAGCCAGACGTCACCTCCCCACCCGAGTGCAGGCAGAGCCAGCGTACCCCGGGCCCCGTGAGTCCGAGGCCGATCCCGGTCCCGGACGGCGGCCCCACCCCCCCAGACCACCACCCCCAAGGAAGAGGGCCAAAAACCCGCCCCGACGAAACCGGTCACACGTTCGTTGTTTACATTGTGCTAGGCTACAGCTTTGTGCTAGGCTACAGCATAGTGAGCATGTGTGGGCATGTTGAGTGTTCTTGTTTGGCTGAGAAGCTGGTGCTTAGCTTGACATCTAGTGGCAGAAAGTATAGAACAAATAAAAAAAAGACTAGTCTACAGAATGAATGTAATAAAGGCCAGAAAAAATTCAGAGATTATACCGCTCAAGGGAAAAAAAGTAAATAAAACCGTGATATCAACCTTGCTCTGTTGCTCAGAAAACGAGGTAAAAACGAATCGTGGATTTGCCGTAGATTTAACCGATACACCCCTAATATTTAAACTCAAACATCCACCAATAAGAGGATGTACACCTTTGCAAGATGTATAAAGGTAATGATACTGTTTTAATGGACTGTCTAACTGTCTAAATAAGGGATCAGTAAGTGATCAATATTTACTTTTATGAAAACTCAAGTAACATGTTTACTTGCCAGGGTTATTGTGGTACAGGTGATATTGTGGACTAGCCTTAGCCAATAATGTGTTACGCAGTATATTACCCAATAACTTAATAATGCATAATACTGCACAACTGATTAGCATTGTTCTTGCTTCTCTTGAATGTTTACAGGATAATTTTCTGTTTTATGAGTCTTAAAACCCTCTTACATTGTTCTTCATTGGTCTTTTGCAAATGTTAGCAAAGGATCTGGGTCAGGTTAATGCACATTTATGATTAGTTAATATATACCAAATATCTCCTTACATTTCGCTGTCTTACCATTCTCTGTGCGTGTTGAAAAAAGAACCCTATACTTTGATACAATTCTGGTCAATATTATTAAAGGGTTGAACACGCTCACATCAACAAGGCCACGTACTACACTTTGCTTCACAATGTGTTTCGATGTGTGGCGCGGTGCCGCGGAGGGCACGGAGGAATATTGTTTGTTGTTGTTGAGCTTGAATTTAGCAAGAGTTCTCGAGAATGACTAACACTGTCTTTAAGTTGTCACCTCAATCTCAGTCAGATAACCTGCAGCTCAAGTTCCCATGTAACCTACTGTTTGCGCTCATGACAGATGCCATGCTACACGTTGAGCACCAGAATGCAGAGCATGTGGTCCATAGTAATCTGTGGCTCATGTCAACAGACACTGTGCAAATCACTGCTGTCGTTCACGTCACAATGTGCCTCGCCTTCCATATTGCACAGTGTATATGAAAGGTGGTCCGGCTATTCTTAAACATTGTGATGGGTGTGAGGGATCGCAGCTCACCTGCTGTTCTCCTATGGAGCTTAGGAAAGTGATCTCAGCCTCGAAACAAAGAGAAAAAGGGCAGAGGGGTCAGTCCATTAGCAGGTTAATGCAGTGTGTGTGTGTGTGTGTGTGTGTGTGTGTGTGTGTGTTGATATGTATGTGTAGGTGTGTGTGTGTGTGTGTGTGTGTGTGTGTGTGTATCCAAGGTAGAGTGTGAGGTTATGGGTGGGAGCCTTCTAGTCTTTTCTTTACTCCAGACTGGAGTAAACAAAGTCCCAACTCTTTTCTAGCACACCTCGCTCTGAAGAGAATGGAGGAGAGGTTTCCCAAGAGATCTGACCTCTCACTGGTGCTGGGAACCTATTTGTCTCCCTCTTTCTTTCTGTGCTTGACTCTAAAAGGAGGATGCTTTAACCTACGCTACACTAACTAGAGATCGTGTTGAATTTCACCTTTTACCAGACTCCCATGAGAATGCTCTCAGCTTTCTCATGGTGAAAAAAACATGACAACCTTCCCCTTAACAAAATTAGTTCAGATAGAGATGGCTTCAGGATGCTTTTAAATTGAAGCTTTAAAATGTTCCATGTCAGAAACTCCACAGTTGGAAAACAATCAAATTACTTTCTTTTCTGTGATGTCCACTTCTAATACATATCTTCCAGCAACACATTTGTTTCTCTGAATATGTGTAGTGAGATTCATAGAAAACAATAGTTTTTGTCTGAGATAATCCCATGTGGTTTTTCTCCAATGACGTTCACTGATATGTTAATCCCACGTGAACATGTTAGTAAGGCTGACATTGTATGCTTCACTGTTTGCTCTAAAAGGGATCTGAATACATGGAGTATCTATGCAACTATCTGGTATATGGTGGCGAATTACCTTCCTTTACAGTATAAAAAGTGAAAGCTTGTTGTGTCAGTCATAATTAGCTTTCTCACTGATAACTAAATAACTCACTTTTCAGAGGAAAAAAAGAAAACCAAAAGAATAGATAGGGAAACTAAATGTAAGAAGGATTGTCATATTGTCCCTGGAGAGGCACTCCAATCATATCCCTGGCACAGTCAGGAAGTCACACACAATGTTGGCCAAACGGAAAAATACCATGGGTTCCCTGAAGAAAACTTGAAACTTGAGGATACCGGATCACCTAGGGGGCCTCAGCCTCTTTCTCCATATCTGTCAGTACAATAGAACCTGTTGCACTGAACACTATTCAGCACAAGTAAGGGATATAGGCCCACCATGTATAGTGGATAAGGTCGGGATAAATAGCCTGTGCTCTTTGAATTAGACTTGATTATGTAATACTAGCGCAGGGAAGAAGGAGATCGGAAAAATACAACAGTGTTATATTTCTGCTGCCGGTGACACCATAGTTCAGTATTTTTCTTTGTATTGGCCTCAAAAGATGTTTACATTCTGTTTATGTATACTGTAGAAAAATACTGGGTTGTATTGTCTAAATACCTGATTCTTGCATTCCAAAATCGAACTAAAATACACTGTGATGTAATGTGGTGAACACCGTCTAATGCCAAATAAGCGTATGTTGTCACTGAAGTGTTTTTCAGACGTGTAAATGCTTAAGTTAAGACAATATTGACATTTTGTTAAAGCTTTGACTCTGTAACCTTCCTTACATACATCCTTATCCCTTAATCGTGATACCCAATAGACTGGAACCTCCTGTACCGTAATGTCCAGAGATGCTCCCAGAGATTGTGCTGCCTCCTCCAATTCTATCTGACCGCTGTAACTTGCTGGCGTGCTTGCTGCCATCCTCACCTCCAACACCTGCACACACCACACAGACACACAAGCACATTGCTGACTTCCATTCTTCAAATGTGACTGCAAACCTGGTGACCACCTGTACAATGTATTCACAGTGTAGCTGCTATATAAAGTCATTGTGGTGTTAAATTGTATGTATATTTCTGTTTCACTGAAGTAACCATTGAGGACTGAGCTTTTAACTAATTGCTTTACAGTAAAATAGTAAGAATGAGCAACATTGTGTGTAATTGGGAGCCTTTAGCAACTTCACAGCAAACTACTGTGACGTCCAGGGTTGCGGCAACAGGCGCCGCAATCCTTTGCCTGCGTTGCCAGCGCCTCACACCCACACGTGCAATCAGCTGATTGCCATCAGCCGTGTGGGTGTAAAGGCATATAGGCTGGTGACGCGCGGCGGGACGTCACGGATTATTGTTCATGTTGACGGTTCATGTTTACTGTTCGTGTTCCTGTAACGTGACTTTGGAGTTTGTGCTTGTTTCCCTTTTAAGTTCTATTAAAGGACGAGCCATGTGGCTCGTCGCTCTTCTGGCATCCGTGTGTTGTTTTTCGTTTGTTTGCACTCCCTTCCCCCTGCTCGGCGTTTCAACTACTGTACATTGCTTGTTCTATAGAGCAGTGTTTGGTGTTTTGGGTTACTATTACAAATGCTAAATCCATGATGCCATTGTCACACTCAAACTAATTTGCTCACCACAATGCCAGTGGTAAATGCAGTTGCCATATCTTTAAAAAAGGTAAAATATTGCTCAAAAGTAAATTATATTTAGTTGTGTGTGTGTGTGTGTGTGTGTGTGTGTGTGTGTGTGTGTGTGTGGTGTTCCTGTTTTAGTATGACAGAATTTTTTCCTGACGCAACTATTGTTTCTTAGTAAAATCACACCCTTGTCTTTCTGGTGAAACAAAACCAGGAAGTGTCTTCATGCCCACTCAGGGTGGTCAGGAACACCTTCTTTAACCCAAATAGTTTTTCCTGTGAGCTATGCTCTGTCAACCAGCTATCCTGCCCCTGTTTTCTTGTTAGTATTTATTATTTACTTGTTAGCCAAGTCACCACTTCGACACACCGTGAGCCCTGCACTGAACCTAACACAACATTCATCAACCACCATCTCACCTGCTGATGATATAATACTGTAAGCATATTCAGTCCAAAATCCTCCTTAAGTTCTCCTTTGTTCATTCATTCTTCCATCTTTTATTTCACTGTTCCCATCTCTCTCCCTGCTGGCTCTTCCATCCTTAATACTGAACCACCTTTGTTCTTGTAGAACTCAGTTCCTCGTCAAGAGCCCATACTTGCTGCTTACTTTTATATTATTTATAATACAACATGTCTGTTATCTTTAATGGAGAAGCACAAATAGCTTCCCCGGCACACTGTTGAAGTGGGAAACTGATTTTCTGTGGGAGGGGTAGTAGAGAACAGTTGGATGACCTGTGTAGATAAGAAGTTCAAAGAATAATACCAAATGTAATAAATATATCCTATGTCTATGTTCAAGACACTCTTCCATCTTACCATTCCATGTATTTCACTTGTCAGCGCATGTTAGTACTAATGAGTGTTCTACTGTAATTCATTATCTGCCAAATGCTCATATCTCACATTTAAACATGATTAATGCCAAGTACACCTTTAAATGCACATAATAATTACGCATTTGGAGCCCAAATACTAAAAATCAAAGAAGCAATCTCACTTTCATTTTTAGTATTTGGGCTCCAAGTTGTTTCTGTTGTATAAATAAAACAGCCTGCAGCTTCAGACTTGCAGGTTGACAGGAGCTGAAATGCTTCACAGAAGCAAGCTGGAACATGATACGCCATTCTTAACAAAGGAGATAACTCATATTTCTGTCTGTCACCGAGAATCATAAACTGATAAAGATATCATAGAAAGCACATCCTCTAAAGGCACACACACACACACACACACACACACACACACAAACAGGTACAGTATAGTGTATGTTCCACCCACGCTCACTTCTTGTCGTAAATCTAATTAAAGCCTGATGCCAGCAATTGCTGCATTTGCCTTTATAGCTCAAATTCAGCAAATTAGTTTAATGAGAGGGAGACAAGCTAAGCTTGCATTTTGAGACTACTGGTTTAGTTTCCAAGTGATTCAAAACAAATGTCAGGAGTTCATTTGAAGCCTTACAAAGAGATGGCTACTCAACACAATGAGGTAGAACACCTTTGCTTTAGATGAATTTTTTAAATTGATTATTAAATGTCATTAAACACTGTTATTAAATCACAATGTTTACAACTTTATTTAATATGGGTGTTTTGTTTATTTCATATTTAATGTTTTTATGTTTACTACTTAGTTTATCTTAGCAGTTTTAACATTTGTATTGAATTATGACAATCAACTCTACGGCTGCAATAATTTCAAAGAGCTAAACATATCCTTTGATGCTTCCAAGGATAACCTTTAAGACAATCTTCCAAAACAACCTCAAAGGCCCAGAATAGCTGTTTGGTGGTGGGGGAGGGGGGAAGGGGGTTGGGAAACACAAAAGCAAATTGCTTGGGGGCAACTGCCTGGCAAGAGCTCCATTCTGGCTCCATTCTGGCTCCAGTGGTCTGGCATTTGCCGGGGTCCTCAGACAGATGTGGGCAACCGTTTGTGATCAGTTCCCTGTTAATTCTAGCTTAGTCACTGTGTGGTGGCCGTGGCACACCAGACTGACTAAGGCCGGTCTTGCATGATCGAGACATTTACGAGTCATTTACACACTTCCTCTCTTCTCAGATATCCGTACTTCCACCCTCCCTAATGTAATGTTCACCCCCTCTTTCTTTCCTTCCTTCTTTTCTTATCATAACGTCTTGTATTAACATTTTGTTTCACACATGTAGCCCACCATTACAGTAATAGCTAACACAGAAGGCACGTTGATGCTGTAGGATGATGTTTAAATTAAATCCAAGGTATCTTAATCTAGTGTGTCTTTCACAATGGAGAGAGTGTATTCCAATATTACCAAATAAATACAATGACAGAGGCATATTACTGTAAATACTGTAGTTATGTTACTGGAATACTTCCTCTGGGCATCACACAATAAAAGTAATCATAGTTGAAACTATATTATCTTTTTGAAAGTTAGGCTAGATTAGATTCAGTTAAATTCAGTTATGTGATCAATACCCTAATCACTCACTATTCTGAGTGAATCACAATAGTGATTGTGAGTGAATCACAATAGTGATTGTGAGTGAATCACAATAGCAGTGCTTGTTGTTAGCCTGTGGTGTTGTCACAGGTTACCGTTTACCAACACAAATCCAATTACCCATTTGGTGGGCTGTATTAAGTAGCTTGTACACTAAATATAATGCTCCACAAGCAGACTTATTACGTATTTATTGAGCAGCAAAACCAGAGAAAAAACAGAGAATCTCAGAGCCGATTATATTTTTCTGATTTGTATAGAAATATCATATGTGCACTGTTATATGCCTACAGTACCAAGTAGGAGTCACTAGAAGGTGAAAATTCAACCCTGATGAAGCAGTATTCTCTGGTCAGATACAGGTGAAACCATAAACTGAGACACATTAAAGACATTTATAACAGATTTAAAAATATAATCCACCACTACCTATTCTAATATCTATCAGTCTACTATGAATGCTGCTATCTGCATGGCAGATGCTATGGAGTAATAGTTTAAGATATGTTCTAAATCCGTTTACCCATAAGGACCAAATATTTACCATATTATGCAATTCACCTAATACTCTTGTTTCTATTAGGAATTACACAGTGTGGCATTATGTGTGTCTTCCTCATTCTCTGTCATGATCTCCTCCTCCTGGCTCACTCTCACAATCTGTTACAAATAATCTGGGCTCTGACAGTGGTTGGCTGGCTTTGCACCCTACACCTGCAACAGCATGACACACTGGGTCATAGACAGGGAGGGAGGGAGGGTAGGGAGAGAGAGAGAGAGAGGGGGGATGTGATTGGTGGAACTCTCCTGTTTGCTTGAAGCACTTGGATGGCTGCCAGTGGCCCTTAAGTTTAGGATTACTTCAGAGCACACGTGTTTGTGTGTGTGTATGTGTGTGCGCACATGCGTGTGTGCGCGTGCGTGCGTGCGTGCGAGCGTGCGAGCGTGTTTCGGCCTGAAGCCTGAGCTGCACAACACACTGTGAAATCTAATACAAATCATTGCAGGTTGTAAGTCCAACATTATCCATTATATCACATAACCAAATTGTAATGTTTTGGTATTTACTGGCCAGAAGATCTGATCAGGTTCTGATTTTGTAAACACTTATTAACTCCTTGGGGCATTTGTATAAACAGCCACTTTAACATGTTGCTTTGCACCTGCCATAATGCCAAAGATGCATAAGATTATTTCATGCAGAGATTATTAAATAAAAAAGGTGAAATGTACCCCATCATATTGCTGTGGACAAGATCCCTAGAATATTTTCACAAGCTGCATTTCTATACAACAAGCGTGTGTATGTATGTGCGTGTGTGCGCGCGTGTGTGTGTGTGTGTGAGTGAGTGAGAGAGAGAGCGAGAGAGAGAGAGAGAGAGAGAGAGAGAGAGAGAGAGAGAGAGTGTGAAGGGGGGGGTGTGCTAGAATAATTCTGCTTGGCTGCATCGTGGCAAATTGCGACAAGCCCAAACTCCCAGATTGGAACCCAGCTAAATGACCTCAAGCTTCCAGATGTGTGGGAGTCCTGATGGAACCCACCCATATTGAAAACACAGGCAAGGAGGGCAGAGTGGTTTGTCATTTGTTTTCTTATATTTTTCTTTATCCTTTTTTTCAAACCAAAGATCAAAGTGTATTTAATTTCATTTAACCATGACATCAAAGCACCAAAGCCAAGTATGCTTATGTATGTGTAAGTAATATAATGTACAAGTATGGGTGATATAATCTGACCTATATCATTCAGAAGACAGTTTGCATTTAAGCAAGCATTTAAAAAGATAATGTAGACACTGTATGATATTTGCCTCAGTTCACACTGATTAAGTCATGAGGCATAATCTATTTTATTTTATTTAATGAAATCAGTCTTCATTAATCTGTATCCAAACATCATGCATCGTTTTGCATAAATCTTTTTTACATTTAGGGTCAATGGAAGGATAGGAAATCATCATTATAATATATGAATGTGCATGTACATACTGGAAATACATGTATGGGGGTTAGCATCTTAGCTAGTATGTCCTTAACCTCAACAGGTTTGGAAAGGAGAGGACAGGAGAAGACAAAATAAACCAGAATAATGGAGGAAGCAGAGACAAATACAAAATGATCAGCCCATTGACGTGCACACACGCAGAATTGACCTTAAATGAACGTTAACCTGACTTAATGATTGACGTCAGCTGCACTCGATACCGCTAGAATGTTCCAAACGGGACATTACCAAACAACGGGGGAAGCAGGGGGGCATGACAGCAACGGTAGGTGTTCAGCTCCCAGCCAAAAGGTCATGACCTCTTTCCCCGGCATGGGCACTCCTATAAGTGTCAGTTAAGCACCATGCCTTACCCATATACGTTCCTAAATATGTGTAGTTGTACTCACTGTAACTTGCTTTTCATAAAATGTCTGCCGAAATTATATTAAACAAAGAAACAATTATCAAAGTTCTAATGAAGAACCATTCACAAAAGTTGAGAAATAGTAATCCAGTGAACACTTATAAAAACATGTTGTGCCTGTATGTATGTATTGAGTATACATACAGTATATCTTTATTGTAGCAGCTTCCATTCTTGCTAACTCAGTGATCCGCTCCACACAGACATTTTTACTTTCCTGTTAGATTTAATGATCACGTGCATAACTTACATAATGACACACCTCTACACTTTAACATGAATGAACAGGGGAACTACACGTGTATGTCTCAACCTGCATCTATCCTGTAGTCTGTTACTGACTGTAGATATATTTACATATTAGCAATGAAGTAATAATAAATGGACCAATGTCTTCATAAAATGGGGTCCAGACTTTCTAGTGGTCAAAGAAAAGATATTGCATGTTAATTTGGTTTTATATTGATTTTAAACACATGCATACATTTTACAGTAATGATTAAGGCTCAATGCTTAGTTTAAAAGGTTTCAGAAGTACAGTAGTCAACTTAAATACCAATTATGGCATTTAAGTAACAGTTGCTTTTCTCCAAAGCGACCTAAAATAAATAAATTTCTCGATGGCTGAACTAACCATACACCATTCATTTTCTAAGCAGTCATCAGAGCCAGCTCAGTGACTTGGCATCATACCATAATAACAATGAGAGATGCAAGGCTACATTTCCGGCATTATGATTCTCTAACGGGCTGTCCCTGATGCAGTAACATGTTCTAAATGAAAAGGATAGCTTAAGGTGAACTATAGTGCCTAACCCAGGGTACGAAGCTTAGACAGGAGCCATGGGTTTAATGAAAGCTACTCATTAACCCAATGCTAACTACTTGGCCATGAGTTCCCTTGGCAGGGGGGCTCTATGTCTGTCTGTGTGTGTGTGTGTGTGTGTGTGTGTGCGTGCGTGTGCGTGTGTGTGTGTGTGCGTGTGTGTGTGTATGTACGTGCCACTGAATCATGCAGTCAACTGAACAGTGGCTGCCTCATGGGTTGATGTCTGCCCACCTGTGGTTTTCTAAGTGCTGCTATTTAGGGGTCTCCAGTCTGCCTATAGCTAGGGTGGGGGCAGGTCTGCCAGATAATTGAGGTCCTTGTTGAGGTGGGTCACATTTTACAGAGTAGGTTTAAATGGCAGCCCAGCGCTGTTTTTTTAATCTTGTTGGAAGGAGACCGAGATTGTAATTTTCCTTGATAGTTAAGTCATTGAGTTTGAGTTGCAGGGCTTGTTTGAGTGGAATGAGCCACGTTTGTTAGGGAGGACAGAGTCTCATTTGTTTTCACCGTGATTTGGGATTATGACATGAACTGATATTGTGTTGGTGGAAAACTATTTTGGCTATAGATCACATCCAAACACAAAAGAATCAATGCAGTTGATTCAACCTTTCTGCTTTATTAAGTCATGCTGAACAATATTAATCACCGTAATGATGTTTTTCTGTATCTTCAACAAGACGAAACAATAAACTCTCACATTGCTGGTCCACCTGGTACAAACACTACTCACACCAGATTGCACAGCCTATCCAACTGACAAACTGGTTTGGCAGGGCATTTTGAGGCTCTAGAAGCTCATCTGGCATCAGGTAAAAAGGACCGTTGAGCTGGATATTTTCTGCCAGAGGGCCGGTATAGGTGTTTATCAGTGTAAATATGTATTTGTGTTGTGTGCGGTTTATTTTTCTGAGCCCAGTGCTGACATGTGGCTTACTGTATTTATATCATGTTCTATGAATGTGTTTAAGCTTTATTACTACATCTTCCTGTATCTCTCTCTGGCATTTATTTACTTCTTTTTTTTCAGTGCTTCTCAATATAGATATAACCCTGCTCTGTGTGTGTGTGTGCGTGTGCGTGCGTGTGTGTGCGCGCACGTTTATGTATGAGCAACAGCCTAGTGGCAGATCTGTCTCAGAGCCAAACCTCCAGCTCACAGTGTGGTTAGCCTACTAGGCCTATACTTAGCCTAGCGTAGCTCGTGTGGATAGTGTTTGTGCAATAGTGTGTGTGTGTTTAAAGAGAGAGAGAGAGGGAAGGTGTGTATAGTGGTTACCAAACAGAGACAGGGGTTGCCAGTGTCTACGCTATTAAATCTACTGAGGTGGGGGTGCTTTGAGAACCGCAGCCATATTTAGCTGCTCACCCAGGTTGAACATAGTTTTCTAAGATTATCATTATCAATGAAAATTATGTGTTATATGGACGTGGAGCGGTAGTTTTTTGAGTCAGAACCCTCAAAAAGTTACTTATAGTGCTTGCATGAACGAAGTCACAAGCTATGATTCACTTTTTTTTAAATAGCAGAACAATATATTAATATATAAACCAGCAGGATCACATTCAGAAAATTTACATTTTCTGGAAGTATAACCTAGTGCATTGTGGGATTATGTTCACTAGGGATATGTTTGAGTTGATTTTGTTACAGTATTTTCCACTGACGTGTGTTGTGCAAGTAATGTCTGAGTTCTTTCATTGTGTAAAGTTGACCAATGGCAGTTTATGTCTGTTGAGCACCACCATAAAACACTGAGAAAAAAAAATCACTGTCCTTTTAATATGCATATATATGTATGTATGTATATATATATGTGTTGGTACGTGTGCCTGTGTGTGAGCGTGCACGCGTGTGTGCGTGCATGTGTGTGTGTGTGCCTGTGTATGTGTATGTGTGTGTGTGCCACAGGGACGGAGGGAGTGTGGTGTGCGTGCCTGAGGCTGCACGAGTGCTGGCTCTGAGTGATTGAAACTGGAATGCCTAACTGTGTGTTTGTGTTTGGACGGCACCATATTTACAAGCCACTGGGGAACCAAGCCAGAGCCACAGGGAGGGGCGGGGGTCACCAGGGACAGAAATAAATATGAATAGAAAGCTAATAAGAACACTGAATGAAGAATATAAATGTCATCATAATATGTATACTGTATTGTTTTATTTGGATCCAAGTTTAAGGAGAGCTCTGACACAGAACTGCAGTCAGGTCAGGTATTTAGTCGAGTTTAGCAGAGGACTCGACAACAGAGTACCGCAAAGGTAGCCCGGCTCTGCCCGACTATTGCTCTCAGAAACATGTTCGCTGAGACTACAGTCTGGAAACCCTGTTGGCGTTAACGTCTTCACAGCCACCCTGCTGGTGGGCCAATCACAGCGGGTTAGTGAGATGACGTTGAAGTCAAGTGTGTTTCTAAAAGGTGGTAGATTGATCTGCTTACTCAAACCACATTCGGAGGTGGTACGGTATATGACCATATTCTTTTAGCAGTGTTCATGCAAATAATTGCTGGGCCACACTGAAGGCCTGGAAGGCTATCACAGCAGAGCCACAACTCAATGTTCTCCTCCAAATGGTTGTCATATCGCGACAACTGGCCCACAAAGAATAGCCTCATCTGTATTGTGTTGAGTTGTTATTGTCCTTTCCGGACAAGAGTCACGGGAAGTGGATAGCTGCCTCCCGCCAGTGTAAAAACAACAACGCGTTTTGTTTTTGCAGATGGAGCGTAAGTAGGCATCTTAATTGAGTGGGGAAGTGCGATCCAATCAGAAGTGATGAAGTGGAGATACATTCCACTGCAGGTGTGAACTGATGCACTTTGAGCTGTCCACTTGTAGTCGGATCACCCAAGATGCATTTTAACGTCATGTGTGAACATCAGTGTGTGACTGTTACACCATATGACACCGTGCAGTGGCTGTAAATACACAATGCTTACCTGTAATGGTGACACTTATTGTACACTCACAGCTACACAGTAAACCTAGTTATGACAGGCAACTTGTGTATTAATACATATGGCATTCTCACTCGGATGTCATTATTAATAATAAAAAACATTTTACTTTGGGGGACACTCAGAGACATCTTACATGAATCAATTACATCAATGTTTGAATCATTCAATCATTACAAATCATTACAGGCCAGAACGTTCTAGATGTTTTGCACATGCAATTGTCTTAACAATCATGTCCTTGTGCCCTTCACCTCAGAGACGCCAGATATGACCTTCCCTTCGTTATCATTCCCACAGGGGGTGGTAGGAAACTGTAAAAGAGTAGGGGGGCGGGAGGGTTGCTGGGCTATGCAAAATAATCCCCCATTTTACACTGGAAGGCATTTTGGTAATCATTTTATGACTCAGTGATTGGTGGCCTGGGGTGAGGAATCTGTGAATATGCCTCTTGTTGCATGTTGTGTTAGTGTGTGTGTGTGTGTGTGGGGGGGTTACACTTGAGTGGTCTCAAAACATACTCCCTGTTCAGGTTTCTTTACATATATATATATATATATATATATATATATATATATATATATATATATATATACAGTTATTTCATACATGCCTGCTAGAAAAATATTACACAGTAAATACAAAACACGCAGCACAGTGACAGTAACTCATAAGGTCTCCCTATGTATCTCTAGGACATCTCAAAGTAGCCCTGGGCTCACTGCTCACTCGGGTTTTGCAGAATGTAAAGTTGCTCCTTGCTACTTCATTCAACACATTCGAAAACACCCCTGAAAGAAGATATCATGAACAAGACAAGGCAAACTGAGCACTTATCGTCTTTAAATAAAACACCAAACTCGTCGTACGTCACATGCACTTCTCAGTTCTGTCCTGTCCGTCATTGTTTATTGTTATATTACAACACCCACACACTTATATCTGATAACAACGGGGAACACATACTATATACACAAATAGAATTGTATCAATCACATTTCAGCGCTAACGCTCATAGGTTATGTTTAGCTGCAGCAGGTAATGGCCTTCCATTACAATCAGTACCAATGACTCTCTACGTACCGGGCTATGAGGAGGTCCATTGCTGCAGAAGAAGCTGGACCCAGTTCATAAGGATGGAGGTAAGCCAATCTGCCACACCATTTACATAATTTTCGTAGAAACTGGTCTCCTTAGGTGGGTCCCACTAAGTATACAGATGTGCACTTTAGCTCTGTGTGTGTGTGTGTGTGTGTGTGTGTGCATGTGTGTGCGTGTGCGTGTGTGTGCGTGTGTGTGTGCGTGTGTGTGTGTGTGTGTGCATGTGTGCGTGTGTGCGTGTGTGCGTGTGTGTGTGTGTGCGTGTGTGTGTGTGTGTGTGAAACCACAAAGAGAAAATGAAGTATACTTTAAAGAGCCAGAACACACTTTGCATTGTGCGGGCCACACCTTTGGCAGTGTACCTTGGCTTAGTCTTAGCCTCTTCCGTTAATTAGCACTACGTCACATAGGCAACTCTGTGCTGAACGTCTGATACATACACATACCCTGTAAGCTCGACGCGGGACTCTCGGAATTTGGAGAAGTTATACTGTCAATTTACATTGGCTGTTCGCATTGTCACTCATAAGTGTGTATACGGACATTCTGGTGCAACGATATAGTATTTTATTTACAAATTTAACATTTAAAATATATTTGAATCAGTGACTGTACCCTATACATTTTACAGATTTACAATACCTGTAAACAGCCAGAGTCCTGTTTTTTAGTTTTCCTAATTGTAAGTTTAACGTCCGACTTGGTCACTGAGTTACGTAGTTGGTCGTGCATGTCAATCACAACTCCTTGCTTGTCAAGTAGGCGGGTACTGACGCAGTTAGCCATGTGTCTCAGACTTTACGTATGTAAAGGCTGACTCTGCGAGACTAACCTTGGCCTTTACTGGGCTTATAATTCAGTGTGCAACTGCTGAATCCTTCCAGAACCATAATAAATCTGCTTTTTTAATAACAGGAAACTTACAGGAATAAACTGTTGACCATTGAAAATTATTATACTGTATATTTTCTATTATATTTCAGAATGAAATCTACAAAGACTCTTAGTCAATACAAATAAGATAATTTAAATGACCACAAGTTCAGTTTGAATTTGAGACTTTAGTAAATTATACATTTACAGTTTTTCTCAGTCGCTTTGGTTAATTTTTCGATTCATTCTTAACAGTTGCAAACCAGCGTGTACATTTCTCAAAACAATTCGTACAAACAGCAAAACACA
>JAOEGT010081645.1:0-14920 GCA_025447795.1 Speoplatyrhinus poulsoni
AGACAGAGACAGAGAGAGAGAGAGAGAGAGAGAGAGAGAGAGAGAGAGAGAGAGAGAGAGAGAGATACAGAGATAAAGAGAGAGAGAGAGAGAGAGAGCTGGTCTTGCCCCCTCTTCTCACACATCATGCAGACCCAGATGCGATCTTCTTTGCCCCCTGCTCCTCTTTCTGACCTTCCTCCTCCTGGAGGTCTCCGGTCTAGTTTCCTCCTCACTTTTCACCCTTTTTGTTTGGAACCTTTCTAGCGGGATTATTTCCCTCCAGTCAGTCCAGCTGTAGCAAGTCCTTGTGTACATGCAAGCACACACACACACACACACACACACACACACGCACGCACACGCACACAAACGCACACACACACACACGCACGCACACGCACGCACGCACACGCACGCACACGCACGCACACGCACGCACACACGCACACGCACGCACACGCACACACACGCACACACACACAAACAAAGGACAATGGCAGACATTAACGCTGGCGCACACCTCTCTCTCTCTCCGGGACAATCTCTCCATCGCTTTCCCCTTTTGTTCTGCCCCTCCTCTCCTGCCAACCTCCATTCCTCTCCTCATCCTCCTCCACCACCGATCCCAGCGTTGCTTCCCTCTATTACCCACCTCCAACCCCTTCTCCCCCTCCTCCCTCACTGGGCGGTGATAACCACGCTCCGCTCCAGTCGGGGGAAGATATACAGCACACCTCAGCTGCATCACCTGTTGCCAGGCGGAGCGCTGGGCTCTGGGGGGAATCGAGGGGGAGGGGTGTACGAGGGTCTCCAGGTGGTGTAATGCATGGCTCAGGTCTGCCATCGGGACCGTGCTGGACCCAGAGTCTGTTGTTGTGTATGCAGCCTGTAAGCAACAGATGTAGGGTTTAATGCATCAGCCCGTGAACTTATGTCGCTGTAATGTAAACATACACATGCGCACGCACACAGTCACATATACATAGCTATAAGCGCTATAAGCGCAGCCACTTTATTAAACACATAGCTGCCATTACCTTTGGGAGGGCATTGATTCAGCTCAGTGGCTTGTGGCCTTGTAAATCATCAATGCTGGCCTTTTTATCACAAGAAGCCAGTAGAACCGCACATATTACAGTGATGCACACAGCAATGCAATTGACCTGAATGCTTGAATTCCAACTCGGCTAACAGATCGGAGAGCGTATAGAAGCTGGGATAAAGGAGGTTCCTCCGCAGGTTAAAAATACACAAAGGCTGGTCAAGGATGGCGGGGCCTCAGCCCCCAGGGCTCTGACACAGGTTGTTGAGAAATGGGCCATAACTATTACTCTCCCAGGGTGACAGTCCCCGTTTGGCGTGCACGAGCCCTGCTGGCCTCACTGTGCACCAGCACGGGCACTGTCCCTCATATACAAATGACTGTAAAGCAGATTCTTTGTCTCCAAAATCTTCATGTGCAGTGTTATGTAACTACATCTATCTATCTATCTATCTATCTATCTATCTATCTATCTATCTATCTATCTATCTATCTATCTATCTATCTGGTTGTCTGGCTGTCTGTATGTACTGTATGTACTGTATGTAAAGTATGTATATTTTTCTGTCTATTGCTAGAAAACCGTAATTTAAGTGATACATGGTAATATTGAAAGGATACAGCCCCACAGCTGTGATACACATGGTCAAAACGCAGTAGATAAAAGTAACACAGAGAAACAGATTGTATGAGAAGCTAATGCCGGGCCAATTATGTCGGTCCTGATGTTGTGGACGACATTATGTTTTGTTTGTCTAATTAATTAGCGCATAGCCTATGGAAGGCACAGACCAGCTGTGGTGGTAATGCTTCATCTAGATTGGCTACAGTCTAAATTAAGGTTAGTGTAAATGTGTCTGCTAAGACACAACTAAACAATGTTAGTCCACATTGCCTTTGTTTCTTTACGTTGTTTGTGTTTCTATAAATATGTTGATTCTCCTAAAAGCTGTTTTTTATTGTGTTTAATTAGCTGGTAAACAAAAAATTGGACAAAATCATAAAACATTTTACTGTAACATACTGTAAACACTCACAAGATTACATGATCTTGTATGGAAGTTTACTGTAATGAATTACACAGCTGCTTAAATAATTGCCAATATCTTGGAACAAGGCTAACAATGCAGCTCTTTGTGTCAATGTGTTTGTGTGTGTGTGTGTGTGTGTGTGTGTGTGTGTGTGTGTGTGTGTGCGTGCACATATGAAGTTTGTTGTTTCTTTGTGCATGCAACTTTGACAGGAGATTGAACCTGTATATCTGGCTAGCTCGGGAGGCTCTTCCTTCCATTCAAACGGCAAGAATATATCACTGACAGCCAGCCAAGCCCTTTAGACAGAGGTCATTGTCACGATGAAGTGAACAGGGTGGGGGTGTTCTGCGGCATGGGAGAACTTGTAGAGGTTGTGTGTTTGTTCCATGTTACAGTAAGACAGGTATGGTGTGTGTCTGCCTGCTGATTGGCAGAGCCTCGTTTGTGATGCTTCTCTAAGTGGTTCCAATCACACTGCCTGTGTTTTGAACATCATCACTCTGTACTCCTGACCTTTGCTTATACTCCTCCCCCCCGTATCATCAACTCAGCCAAACCTATCATTACAGTTGATAAAAACATACGTCAGAACGCCGGTCCACATGCTAATGTTTTCTTCTATCATTTTTGCAAGAGAGAGTGAAGGCGAGATTGAGAAATGCACTGCCGCTGTTCACTGGTACTCTGTCAGTTATAAAAGGTCACTTGTAATTTTCGCTGCCAAATCAACCTCAACAATTTCTCTGGCAGCATTTTCCAGCATTGCGACGAAGTACGTTTGACCTTTTTAGTGGGCAGATGATAACTGTTTCCGTCGAGACAGGAATAGAAAACAAAATGACCTGTTTAGGGCCCAGAAAGGGTGGTGTAAGCACTTTGCAGTCTTGGCAAGCTGCACTCTTTGTTGAGAGAAGGCAAGTGAGTAACAGAAACAGACAAGAAAAATAACTATGTATTGTGAACTCCATAGGCGGTGTATTCTCTACAGTCTGCCTTGACCCCAGTCTCTAGCCAGCACAAGATAGTTTTCTTCTTGCTTCTATTTGTGCGAGTTCCTGGTCTTCCGCCAATCTGAGAGAATGTCCTCAGGCCCACTGAGGAAGACATGACTACATGGTGGGATGATTGTGCCCTCTAACCCAGAGCACTCCCTCTGTCATGGCTGACGAAGGTTGCGATGCCAAACTGGGATCAGTGCTGTGCAGTCTATTCAGATCAATCCTGTTCTGCTTAAGACTGAACAGTGTTTCGTAAACCATTAGTTACAATCAAAGTCACTCTTGTGGGCATTGTTCTGGGAGGATTCCAGTTCTATTGGGTTAAGGGCAATATATTTCCCCAGAAAGTCTACCCAGGGACAAGCATTTAACAATGACAAAGATGTCTGGCCAAAACATATACCTAAACTGCTATGTTAAATCTGATGTGGCGTGACATTGCCCTGGTGCCTTATGATTTCCTTTAGCTACTTTGCTGTATAGAGCACATTAAGGTACAGTAAATATAGGATAGACATTTGCTCTGAGGGCTGTTTAAACCTGCTTGCTCTTTACATTAATACAAGTAAGTACTATTAGTAGTATTATTTAGAAAACTATGGATAGATGGGTCCCCCATTTGAATAGCACATAATTTATACAGTGGTTGCATCTTGAGATGTTTGGGATTAGTCATGATTTAGTACATCCTTGACTAATAGATGATTGTGTCATACAGTAGCAGCAGTTCTAACTAGTTTGGCCCATTCTTCAAAAGAAGATCATACTGTGGCTCACAATGTCATTGCCAATATGCAGACACCATGCACAACAAAATGTAATCATTATTATCACTATTTCTTCATTCTAAAACATTCTCTTCCATGCAGTTGTGTTGACGTTTCTCCTCATCTCTGACCCTAGATGGACACGCTGGAGGCAGATGGAGAGGAGATCAGTGGCATGGCCCGTTGCCCCTATGATGCCAAACATGCCAACGTCGCACTCTTTGCTGGTAAGAAGATTTGTATTGGTTGCACAAACACCAGGCAAATATTATAGTAATTTGATCTTCATAGAAGCTATTTCAGTGTGAATTAAATGAAGTATTTGTGATACTGCGGGGACATTTAATGCCATGGGGTGAAAATATTAATCTGGGTTTCCTTCTATTGGCAGTTAATAAGCACAAAATCATGCTTGAACTGGGAAAGTTAAGATAATTGAGTATGGGGATTAGATGCGGTTGTATTTAATATGCTCTGTAATACCCTGTGGCTTATTCTAATAGCAACACTCCGACAGCGTGTCACGAATAAAAGGCAAACTCTGTTTCATGCACGAGGGCAAATTCACTGAACCAGGGCCAAGCTTGCCCTGTGCATGGAATGTGTTGCTTGTTAGAGCGCTTTGGAAATCCAGCAAGAATATTGTGGTGTTATTCTCTCCCTGCCTTGTGCCTTGGTGTCCCAATGTCTTCTCTAACCCTGTCTCTCAAAATACATAGGATTAAAAATAAACCACAATTGAATGAGTCAGATTTCCGTTGGCGGGGTGCGATTTCTAAGGGGCTGCTAAAGAGATTCAGTCAACATTCATAGTGGCTGTGAACTGATTTATGAGAGTTTACGCTTTCTGTGTGTGCCTAAAGCTGAGGAGGAGCGTAAACGCCTAGGTTGACCAGCTAATGTGTAGCAGAGCTGCTTGGACCGACTTGGAAGCACTGAGTAATCTAGAGGGTTCTTCTCGCTGCTATCCTTTCAATTATGTAGTTTGAGTTTCCATTGCGACCATAGCCAAGGCTGGCTGAGGTCATACCGCTGGTGGATTGTGTTCACATCTTGTGCATGTTAAGGCGTGTGTACTGTGGCATGTGCAGATGTGCCTGTGGTTGCTTTTTGTGTGCGCTTGTGTGCGTGTGCTACAGTACTGTAGACCTCTATGCGTGTGCATGGCGCCGCTGTACGCTCGTTTGAGCTGTGTTTTGTTGGAGTAAGTGATGGCAAACGTGCTCAGTGTGTGCACAGTCTGTTTGCAGTCTGTCAGAGAGTCTGGCATGTTCGTGAATGGCGTCCATCACAGGCCTAGTCTTAAGCATGTTTTTGGTGTCCCCTAGCCGCTGGGAGAACAGTTTGCGTCCCTTTTTCGCTGGGCTCTCTATCTTTCTTTCTTTCTTTCTTTCTTTCTTTCCTCTCCCTCACCTTCTCACAGTCTTGCTCATTCCATCTTCTCCTTCGTTCTCCAGATGGCAAGCTGTACTCGGCCACAATAACTGACTTCCTCGCCATCGATGCAGTCATCTATCGTAGCCTAGGAGACAGCCCGACGCTGCGCACCGTCAAACATGACTCCAAATGGCTGAAAGGTGAGCATTGGACAAATAAACAAAGTCCTGACTGATTGAGGACACAAGGCTGAACCATGAACTGGGGTTCAGATGAGCAGGCTCCAGAGTGCTCGTATACGTTTTGTCTGCGTACTGTATAAGTGGGGTGCGTGTGCCTGCCTCTCTGTATGTAACACCAGTAGCACTTATGCTAATGCTACACGCTCTATTTGACGGAATCATTTTGCCAACCTGTCCCAGTATCGTTTATTTAGGCAGGAAATTGCTCTGCCTCGGCGATTAGCAGCCACAAATCCACACTGTCAGAACGCAATTGAGAGATTTCTCATACCTTGCATGCAAATGGCCTCACCGGTATGATGGATGATAGATTTAGGCACTCAAGGCTCACAGTCTGTGCCTCTCTGCATAACATGACAGATACTTTGGCTGTTTATTGTGAAATATGGTGTCAGATCTGTTTTGTCATAGCAAAATGTCACTTTATCTCGTTTATTCTCTATCGTAGAGCCCTACTTTGTCCAGGCAGTTGATTATGGTGACTTTATCTACTTCTTCTTTCGGGAAATTGCTATGGAGTACAACACAATGGGAAAGGTAAGTCACGTTGCTTTTTCTTCTTCTGTTGTTATGATGCTAATCAGAGGTGAATTCCTATAGTGAGAGATGAAGGAAGTGCCTGAGGAAGCAAACAGGAAGTAGGTGTATCAAATAACTGGATGAGGCTTTGTAGGAGCAGCAAAGTGCTCCGCCATTCTTCAGCAATAGAAAATCACCGGACAGGAAGCCGAGATGAAAATAGTTTTAAAAGAGGAAAATATGTGGATGTCTGGAAAAGCATTTAGAAGTACAAATATAACCTCCTGATTTGCACTTCCACATCCGTTGGTCAGTGTCACTCTTTGACCTGTAGACTCCATATTTCCCCAAAAGGAATTCCAGAGAATTAACACACAAGGAACAGCGCAAGGCGGGTGCCAAGAGGAGTGTAAAAGAATACAAATAAACCCTACAAATCTCTTTCTCAAGTCCTACACTGCAAGAACAGTAACTGATACTATTCTATTAATCTTCTCATATCGGTTTAAGACCCTGCCTGAATAAAGTTTGATTGGGTAGAGGAAGAAGAAAATCCAGTATGAAAATGAATCTTTCAATATGTATTTCTTCGAATAAATGAAAAGCGGGGTGCAAAAAGCGGTTGCAAAGTGGGGGAGTCGAGATGAGAAACAGAAGCAAAGTAACGAGAAACACAGGAATAATGGATTTGCAGCAAGAACTGACAGGCATGTCTTAGACGCTGCATGAATATAGATTAGGCTCAATTCTCTGGGTGTTTTGAAAAGAATATCAGTATAATTATGCCTGTGGCGTAGGTCTTATGGTTTAGAGAGTGATTTCATGTTTGACGAACAATATCGCTTCATTATAATTGATTAGTCAAAATTTACTTGAACGTGTAAGTGCTTGATGCTGAATAGCGAACTGATAAAGCTTTTTGTATTTGCTTAGCTTTTCAGCATTTGAACTAAAATAAATAAAATGCTTAATTCTTTGCATTTGAAGCATGCAAATGAGATGATGTACTGTAGATAGAAAAATATATCTAAATTACTAGTGTGTGTGTGTCTGTCTGTCACAGATTTCATATATTTGGTATCAGATCATTTATTGTTTTATGACTAGAATTTGAGAGAGAGAGAGAGAGAGAGAGAGAGAGAGAGGTTGTGTGTTTGTGTGTGGCATACATTTGTGTGTGAAAGGATTTGATTTAACAGCATGTTCCATTCCATTCACAGTGTTTACTCTAAGTTGCAATTTCAGGTCAGGGTTAGATTTATTGCTGTAAGTACAGTGTGACAACAACTAATTACAATTCTGACTACACGTTCCCAGTGCAGAGTAGCAATTACTGCACTGGTTTCAATACAACTTGTGTATTTTGAATTTCCAGTTGCCAGGTGCAGAATCTTTACCACCACATCAACGCACCAATTTTCTCTCCCATGTCTTTAATTTGCTATGACTTAATGAAACCTTTTATCCCTTAAGTTTATCCCTTACAAGCCATTATATTGGTGCCTCCCAAGCATTCAATTGTAGTGGCAATTGTGGCAATACAGTACAAGTATAATTTCAGTGAAAATATGTTCATAATCACATAAAATAACACTTTAATTATACCACAAGGGTAAATTGAGGAACCAGGAGAGATTGGCATCTCTGTCTCGTCATATAACGCGCACAGGTGTGTCGATAGCTGAGAAAAAATGATGGTAATTAAAGAGGCGTTCCCGTGTGTCTGCGGGTCAGGTGGTGTTTCCTCGTGTGGCCAGGGTATGCAAGAATGACCGCGGCGGCTCGCAGCGGGTCCTGGAGAAACAGTGGACCTCCTTCCTCAAGTCCCGCCTTAACTGCTCCATCCCTGGTGACTCCCACTTCTACTTCAACATCCTACAGGCTGTGACGGATGTCATTCACATCAATGGGCGGGACGTGGTGATGGCTACTTTCTCCACACCGTACAACAGGTACAATGATTTAGTTAGCATAAGATCAAAATTTGTACCTACAGTAACACATGATTAAGTGAATGGTTGCTCAATGAATCATGCGTTAACGAATAAAAAGTTGTGGTTCTTTCTAATGGCTCCTCCATTGTAGGCCCAGGTCACAACATGCTGAATGTGGCTGTCGGAAGGGGGGTTAGGGGTTAGAGAACATGTGAGCCTATGAGGAGGGACTTATATTCATCATTTGGATGTGTGAGTGGAACAATTGAAGAGTTTGAAATCAAAACAACAACAAACAAATTTAGATTATTTTCGTTTTTGTTAAGGACCCCAACATCCCTGCTTAATATTAGTCTACCATTCTGTAGTTGTTACCTTCTGACATGCAAACCTTCTATTGTGGTAATGTTGGTGCCAACTGGGACTTTAATGTGGTATCTGTGTCTACGGGGGCTACGCTTATAGTTCTGCTGTCGAAATAGTGTTCCTGCCCTTTTGTCACACAGGTGGATAATGTTATTTTTCTTTCATTATGCATAGTTGGAGCTACTGTCACATCCACAGGCAGTGGGGTTGGTATCTAAATTGAAAATTATCATCACGTTATGGAGCCTGGCTGACACATATTGTAATTTTCAATTTTATGGCTGCTTTTAGCAGATATGACAGTTCCTTGTGACAACGCAATTGAGCATGGTTAATAGACATTAAAACCCAATGAAGCAGTGCCTCCACATTTTTTCCATAAGTGTCGGTTTTGATTCTGGACTATAATTTTATATTTCCCAGAGAAGTGGGAATAAATGTTAAATGTGATAGGATTCAAGGCGTTGTTGTGTAGCAGTCTGAATGTGTCTCTTCTGGAGAGTTCCCCCACTAAACTGACCAGCTGTTGGGTGTCTTACTCCTGACAGCTATCTGACTTATTAGCTATCGGTTTTGTTTTGATCTTGTTTTGCATGCTGTCTGTACACGGTGTGTCCAACTCTTGATACAATAAACAGAAAAGCCAGCTGAATAACCCAACCCCCACTGACGAGAGAGGCAAACAAGATGGAACAAAAACAAGATTTAGAGAGAGAGAGAGAGAGAGAGAGAGAGAGAGAGAGAGAGAGAGAGAGAGAGAGATGGGTGTCACATTTTAGTGAGAATGATAGGAACATGAAATACAGTTGCTAGTTTTAATTTCTGTGAGCAGATGGGTGAGATACCAAAGAGTGACTCAGTGATGTGCTATGCATTGATTCCCCACAGACAGACAGACAGACAGACAGACAGCCAGTGGCTCCACTGCTATTACAGCAAAATGTCTGTTTGCCCCCAGATGAATAGCGATAATAAGATCACCCGTTGTCCGTATGTTTGGCCCTGATGTGGACTTATGATGAACTTGATTGCCTCACGGCTTTTGGGAAACCCCATTCTTGTGTACTGTATGGAAGCGGAACGGAATGTATCTCGCCATGTTTAAGTGTTTCCAATAATACTGTGTAGGCCACTATACATTCCATGCTGATCTGATGATGGTCCCATTCAGATTAAATGCTGCCAAACCACACAAAGGCTCTGTGGCATCATGCTCTGCTTATGATTCCATTACTTCACTACTGTATATCCTCACATAGAAAATACATGGTTGCTGTTACGTTACTGTTTAAATACAGAAGCATCTTTAAGGGCAGGCTTTAATTAAGGATCTGACACACTTTGATTTCATGATGTACTTTTATACTGTACCACCAGTACAAAACATAAGCACTGGTTTTGGATGATTTTAAACTGTAAATGTTTAAACCGTATATGGCGTGTAGAGCTATTTTCAACCCATGCATATTTTTGTGAATAATAACACCAGCACTGCTTTCATTTGTAGTTTACAGCAACAGAAACCAGTAAAGACATTGTAGAGTTACAGCTACTGTACACTACAGTAATCTACAGTACGTCTTGCCGGCTGGATTGTGTGCGTGAGTGCTTATATGTGCCTTTCTCCGTGTCACGGCAGTATTCCGGGCTCAGCAGTGTGTGCTTATGACATGGCAGAGGTGGCCAACGCGTTCACTGGCCGCTTCAAAGAGCAGAAGTCCCCAGACTCCACCTGGACACCTGTTCCCGAGGAGAGGGTCCCCAAGCCCAGGTAAAGCTGCAGTTAGTTCACTACTGTAGGACACACACTACATGCACATCTATGCACGTTAAAATTCACTATACAGTATGTCGCATTGGCTGAACGTATTTGCTAAATTGGTTAAATTGCATATTTACACTCACCCACATACGCACACACACACACATGCAACCACCACAAACAAGCATACACATACATAAACACATTTCCCACAGTAATTACCTACAATAAAAATGTAAATTCAAACACACGCCACATTTTCTAAAAGGCACCTTTGCTGAACAAAGCAGTGCATTTTTCAAGCAGCCCATATATTTGTGTTCGTGAGGAAATACGATACTGTACACGCGGTGTAGCGTAGACACAAGGATATGAGCCACCCCACTGCTTCTTCACACAAAAGAACCCTCCCCCCACACCCTATTACATCACCTTGACTACATGCACTACAGCAATAGAGAGGGGCTCGCCACGGCAGATTAAGCAGGAGATCATTTTACAGATGGCTGGCTAATTCTACAAATGCACTTGCCTGATCAATCTACCGCTTCCTAATTAGCTGGCTAAGAGCTGCTCTCCACTCTTCAATACAAAAAATGAAACCTTCTTTAATATACAGTATATTGTCATTGTTGATTTGGAGGGTGTTTTATATACTGTATGGTTGAGGAGGTAGTGTGTACTCTGTGTGCACATGAGTGCAAATGTGTGTGTGCGTACTGGAGGTGTGTGCGTGTTTGTGTGTATGTGTATGTATTTATCCACCTATCCCGATTAGCAGTAAATTGCATGTTTATGTTCTTCGAGGTCAGGTGTTAATAGCGTTTGTGCCTGATTGGCTTGATTTAATATTGAATCCCTGATGCATTCAGAGACCGTTTATCTCTGGAACAATAGACAGAGAGTTGTAATATAGGTTGCGGCAGACTGCTCTTCATTACCTCCATACTACTGTATTCTTAACAGTAATTCTTTAAAGAGAAGCCTGTCTGTCTGCACTCAATATTTACAGGCCTCCAAATTTGTCTGGGGCCACCAATTAGGCCGCAATTAAAAAAAAACATTTTGTGTGAGAGATTAGCAGCAGCGAAATACATTTACGCTATTTGTTTGTTTCACATTTTGTATTGCTTACTTGTTGTGTCAGAAGACATATTGGTGGCCATGCTGGACGGTGTTTCCTGTACTGTAGCTGGTATGGGTTATGCATCACAATATGGTATCACTGATCATATGGTAAAACGGTTTAACAGGCACCCAGAGGTGAGGCGTCTGCAAAGTGGATCTGCTATCAAATTCAGCTTTGCTTTTACAAGCAACCACTCGCTCCCTTTAAAAGAATAGACGGAGAGTCTCACTGACCTAATTCCAAAGTGAAGACTTCTTCTTGTCAAAACAATCCTAACAGAGCATCACCTCCCGTTTCCATTTGCAAGTGTGTCCATGATGAAATGGTCCATTTCGCATGTGACTGATGTACGTCGTTCTCTTCTCTCTGGTCCTGTTTGCCCCTCACCCCCCTCGCTCTCTTCTCCTACACCTCTCAGACCTGGTTGCTGTGCTGGCACTCCTGCCGTTGAGCGATTCAGGGTGTCCAGTGAGTTTCCAGACGACACGCTAAACTTCATCAAGATGCATCCTCTAATGGACGAGGCTGTGCCCTCCATCACAAACAAGCCCTGGTTCCTCAAAACCATGGTCCGGTAAGTTACCCTTTAGCACTGGGGGAAAAAAAACTTTGACAGCTTCAGAGCCAAAGTTCAAAAAATATTTTTCAAATCTTCCTTTGGACCGACACAGCGGTCGGTTTGGTATGTTGTGGTGTGTTTCTCTGAGGATATTGTAAATTATTTGATTATCCAATATATGTTTTGCTAAGTAGTTGTCATGGTTTTGATATATATTTTGCACACAGGGATTACATACTGTAAAGTATATTATACACTGCTTTAAATAGAGATGGTTTGAATGAGCAGGGTTTTCAATTTTTTCCTAAATTGCTCATTTAATTCCACTGGGCATGTTTCTACAAGAAGAATACTGGAATAAAATCAAGTTTGGTTTCTGATGCTGGGTGTCCTCCAGAGCCTTTGGCCCATAGCCCATTGCTCAAAGCCAGTGCAATACGTTGCGGTTGCTTGATCATCAAGGTCTGGCAGGGATTTGGCTGTGCCACACACTGACAATTCAGCCAATCCCTGGGGACGGGGGACAACAGAATCTCCTCCCCTTCCTTAGTGAGGCTGAACCAGTGCAGCACACAATTGGAAAATTATTTGGAAATCAAAATATTTACAATGGCAGGTGAAAGAGGACTTTAAATGGTCTTTGTCATTAAATCCATGGTGACCGTATATAAAATGTGTTTAACAAATTGTATGCAGAAAATGTAACGGCGGTATTGTACCTGTGTCTGACCTACTTGCTTTGGTCGCGTATGTGTAATACAAATGGCTTTCATCAAGGTTATTCCTAAAGCCTTCTCTCTTCATTAGGTTAATGCACTGTGTCATATAACCACATTACATTTTTACTTTTGCATAATCAGAGCTAAATCATTTTATAGTATTTAGAAATGGCATGCTCAGTAGAAATATATCTATAACAGTATTTAATTTGAAAGGCATTATCATACTAAATGGACAGAGAGAAAGTGAGGCTTTGTATGCTATCTACAGTATGTTACAGCCTAGGTACAGAGTTTTACTGTACTATTGCATCAAGAGAGTCAACTGGAACACAAATCAGTTATCAGCCTTTATCACTATCATGCCCTGGAGGGGACATCTCAGTATATAGATGCATCTTTTGTTACAAATTGGAAGAAAATAAACCTCCACCCATTCTGCCCTAAAACGTATCCAGTGTCTAAGGCTTGCTGAGCATAATGAGTTGAAGGTAGGGCGCATTCAAGAGTGTCCCTCATGAGATTCCTATTAGTGTGAATTGGGCATGGACAGCAACGTCTTAGTCCTTGAGCTTCTATTATTTTGACGAGGCCAAATCCCATTGACAAAGTCCTTGGCGCTCCTGTTATGCCTGAATGAGTCCAAGCCACATCAGACCTTCAGATTGCTGTTATTTTCGATTTGATAAAACCATTGACACAGAGCAAGAGATACAGTACAATCAATGCCACCTTAGAGAAAATGAGAGGTGTGTAGACAGTAGATATGGCGTGTTGCTTGTAGTATATATTTAAAAATACAAGCTACAGTACATACAGTACTGCAGTTGAAAGCTATATTTATCACAAACCAAATATGTTGAGAGGCACAGACGACAATATATGTTCTTTCTGTTTTATTACTGAAATTGAAAAGTGTTTAATAAGGATAAAGTGAGCATTACGTATATGTATGCTCTTGTCTTATCTCTTTTTCAGTTTGGACAAGGACAAAGAATATATTATTGTGACATTTGTATTGGCATAACTCAAAATTATATGAAGAAAGGGTACTCTTTTGATAACGTGAACAGAAGCTTGACCTCAGAGGTAAAGGAAACACAGATAGCGCAAAGATAATTTCCAGGGACACTCCTTGATTGCATTATAGCCATAGAACTGGAGTGGAATTTTACCAGGGACAAATCACTTTAATATGAAAAGGAATTTAAAGATTTAAAATGAACTATAAAGCAAATAGCCTGAACTCCTCCCATGAGTGTCATTACTTGAGCTACACATTTTCTTTCAAGAGCCACTTAATGCACTTTTCATGAATTTTTTTTTACATGAATTAACAAATGTCAAACAACTTCATTTGCTATAGACACGGTGGCAGACGTATGGACATCCATGGTCATTCGTTAATTGTTCCATGTACTATCTAGGGAAGTAAACAGATGATAGATTTTTTTTTCGTGCTACTTGAATAAGCAATTGGCTGATGGATTTTGCTTTTTTATTTCTAATCCACTGTTTCAGGTACCGCTTGACGCGCATTGCTGTTGACAACGCCGCCGGGCCATACGCAAACCACACGGTCGTTTACTTGGGCTCAGAGAAAGGCATCATCCTCAAGTTCTTGGCAAAAATGGAGAGTGGCTTCCTCAATGATAGCCTGTTCTTGGAGGAACTTAATGTCTACAATCCTGACAAGTAAGACACAGAGAGAGAGCGAGAGAGAGAGAGAGATTGTTTGAGGGAGCGAGTGCTTGAGAGAGACAGCAAAGGCACGGATATACACACAGGCTTTAACACACATAGCGTGCTGTAGCTAAAATGGACAGGCCACATATTTTAGATGTCATATTTGCGCGTCTCTGTCTCTGTGCGTGCATGCTGTATGCATACGATTTATGTGGGAGTTTCCAGCTATCTTCCCCAGCCAACCCAATGAACCCCACCGGTTCCATCCACACCAGCCAGTTCCCCTCCAACTCCGAGCTACAGTATAGGCATGAAGTCAAAGCCAGCCAGCCAGATGGCTACTCCATCATTTAAAAGAGTTTTATCAGGTTACACCGTGCCCAACCACCGATACAAAATTAAAGACATCGGCCCCGGGGCTCTGGATAGCGTAGCGCTGTGGCTCGCGACCACAGTATAGTCCTGCTCCTCCAAAACCTTGACTGATTAAAGGAAACACACACAGAGGTCTGTGTTAGCCTTTAATGCCGGCCTGGGATCCCTTACTAATACATTGCACGGCTGTCGGAGGTGTGTGTGTGTGTGTGTGTGTGTGTGTGTGTGTGTGTGTGAGTGTGTGTGTGCGTGCATGCTTTATGTGTCGAGGAGAGAATTGGTATTTTCAAAAGGAATGAATGAAGAAAAATAGGCCACGCTATTACCCAGCCAAGGCAAATGTTTAGATGAGGGGGAATGAATGGGAAGAAATAATGAGAGAGAGAATGAGAGAGAGAGAGAGAGAGAGAGAGAGAGAGAGAGAGAGCG
>JAOEGT010081665.1:0-5000 GCA_025447795.1 Speoplatyrhinus poulsoni
TATATATACACACACACACACACACACACACACACACAAATTATAAATTACAGGTTAAAGCTAATGACACTTTAACACTTTTGGAAGTGGGACAAAAACAAGATTGTGTATTAAACAAACCCAAAAGAAAGCAGAATGGGATGTATAGCAGACACAAACCAACTGAAGTATGACTCAGCTCATTTCAAAGGATCATCATCATATGTTTTCTAATAATTGATTCTCTAACCCTAATGGTTGCCCTTACATCCACACTGATTTAAAATCCTGTTAGGACCAATGGAATTGATCTGAAACCCATTGGGGCCCTTCTCAGCAAAAGGAATCCATGTTGACCATGCACCAAGCCTATGGCATGCTATTGTGGCGGTTGACAAGAAAACGCAAGGGCCCTCAGGGAAGACATCCAACCAAAGGACACTCACCAGAACGTCCGCAGTCAGAGCAGGAGACGAGCTTCTCGGCCTGGCCTGTCTTCCTATTGGAGTCCTGGTCTCCCAGGCAGAAGTCACAGTAGTCGTTGGGGATGATTTCACCATCCGGCCCCTTCTGAGCTGTCAGCGGTAAAAAAAAAATAAACACGTGTAAGAGGAGGATTTCAAGCAAAATTGGTAACGCTCCCGAGCAGTTGTTTCAGTCGGAAATATGATCAGGCCCAGATCTACATGAATGGGGAGAGTTTCTGACTGCTAAGCATAACACCACCAAGTAAAGTTCCTCATATGTAATATAATTACTTACCTGGTAATAAAGGCGATTGGTTGGTTGATTGATTGATTTATTGATAAATGAATGGGAGAGAGATACAATATCTAAATGAACAGGGAGATAACAATAACTGCACTTTCAATGGTCACCGGGACATAACTGCATACAGAATCACCAGTCAAATCTGACAAAAAACACTTTGTCCAAAAGTTAAAAAATATTTTTTCCTCCACAGGTTCAACTTTTACGAATGTGCGCTTGCATCAGTCCAACAACACGATTGGTTTAAAGCGGTCTCTGTTTAACCTACGTCTCTGATGTAATGCTGTTGAAATGCTGGCATTTATACTGTTTACATTATTCAACAAGCTACAGTACGTGGGACACTTTTAAGCCGTGATCAAGGCAACAGTATATAAGATAGATGGAAAGGGGTCATATTTGAAGTAACGTAAAATTCCACAGAAAGTTATTTGCTGACGATCGTATAATCCCGGTGGTACCATGGATTACAAATGAGCTCTTCTTCTTACGTTTGTGGTTGTCTGGTCGCTGCGGGGGTGACGGCACCATTTCCGACTCTTTCTCCTCCTCGCCCTCCTCATCTGCCAGGTGTGTGTGGGTATAGTGGTAGCTGAGGCCTGGTCGGTTCTTGTAGCGCTTTCCGCAGACTGGCCGCAGGAAATGAGAGATCCATTAGAAAACATGCAGCAACCTTTTAATTAAAACCTATGATGGCGGCCATCTTGGACCAAGCGCCCGCTCAAGCATTTAAGCATGGTCAAGTGGCTGCCGTGTAAAGTTCATGATACGGACGCGTGTGAAGGACGTAAAATACATTTTGCTGCTTGTTTCTTTGAACATTTACATTTCAGCCATGAAGAGCTCGCTATATTCTATATAGCTCATGTAAGAAAGAGGCCTACATCCTTCTATTGCTATTCAGTTATGGATTTAGGAGACATGGAACATGTACAGAAGCATTTAAATCGATAATGTACACAAGTCAATGTACATTGCAGGACTATAAGAAATTGACCCAATTACACAATTCCAGGTGTCACTTCTTAACCGTGAAATGTTGTCTGACGTCATACGTGGCTTTCATAGAATTTCATATCAGATGAAGTGACGTGTTAGCATTTTTAAATACCCAGATTAAACATATATAGAAGAACACAGCTGCATTTTCAAAATACCACCATTTTCAGCATTGGTGCAAAGTTGGTAGGCTATAGAAAGAAACCTTAATCCAAGCAGACAACAGACTTTATTGATTCCTTTGAAATAAGAACTCTACTCTATTTTGTGTAAGTAGTTTAATACTAATTAATGTGAAAACTGATTAAGGTTTGTATTGCTAGTTATGTTTTCCATTCCATATAGCAAGCATATCACAGAGGTAGCCATGTTAGAAGTTAACCCTTATTGAATTAAATGTTAGATACATTGTAAAACAAACCATTAGTGGTTTAGACAGAATTGTAATACCTGGTATAGTGTCACATTCACAGCATATGAAATACATTGCTTCTGCATTGGCTACATCTGCAGGTTGTCTGGTATCACTATTAAATAACACAATGCTCAATGTGCCTAGCAATAAGCAGATACACAAGGTAAAAGCATATTTCATAGAAATGTTAGTGCCATGCATTCATGCTTGCGCTGGACTTTGGCCAAGCTATATTATAAAGCGCTTATAGCAACCGACACGGATGATTAGCATTCAGCTAAACTGGCATGAGCACAACGCCGCGTCATTAGAATAGTTCATAAGCCTCTATAGAAAGACAAGGTGGCGATAGGTGCAGATACCTTCTTCAGCCCTTTTTGAATTATGCTTTTGTTTGTATCTGTCTGGAACAGAGAAGACACAAAAGCAAACCATAAAAGAAAAGACAGAACAAGACCCTGAGTGAGGCTAGTACGGAGGAGGTTCACTCATTCTGACAGGCTCTCACATCACATCCCCACAGAGCTTGTCTCCAGCTATTAAAGATGCATGCTACTCAGGTTTGGATTAGCAGCCATTGCTTTTCTTCATGCTGAAGACGTCTGATCAGATACACACAAAGAAGGCTTCTGTTGAAAATGTATAGGATGCCCTGTCTGTTAAATGGTCATATTTCTTATGTATTTGTATTAATGCCCAGTGAATCTATTTTATTACTTCAGTTCTTTACATTTTCCTGTGTGTAAAAGGATCCGTGCAACAACTACAGCTCATAATTACAGCATATGGACATAAAGGTGTTGAACAGTATATATATCTTCAGTGGAAGGGAAGTCACATCTCAGGTAAGAGGTGCTTACTGAATGTTGTTTGTGTGAATTACGATTGGCTCTTACCGAATGTTGTTTGTGTGAATTCCGATTGGCTCTTACCGAATGTTGTTTGTGTGAATTCCGATTGGCTCTTACCGAATGTGGTTTGTGTGAATTCCAATTGGCTCTTACCGAATGTGGTTTGTGTGAATTCCGATTGGCTAACTACAGTATCTGACCTTAAAGGGAGTGAGCTGTATCAGATACCGGTCACATGACAAAGTACTGGAGCTTCTCTCTTACTGTCACAGACGTAAGGCTTGTCCTGGTCGTCGTTGGCAATGGCCTCTGACCTCCTCCGCCCCGCCCCTTTGCCCTGGTGACAGACAAAGTTAGGGTAAAGCAGAGAGGATAGCATTTAACAGAGATGTCCCAACAGAACGACCCAGCGTTCCATGCAAGGTCCACAGATCTCACCATAATATTGCCCGCTATTTTATCTTAATGGGTATTTTGAGTATATTACATTACTTCCCAAGTACCAATCAATCATAGTAGTTTGTGCGCATCCTCAAAAATGAACGCTACGAACACGCATGATGCAATACAGCACATGAGCGTGGGGGCAGTAAATCAGATTCGGACAGCCAGATTACCAGCATTCTCTGAACTTTCAAAGAGAAGTTTGAAGAGCTAGTCTGTAATCACCAACATGTATATGATGTCTCCATGCTGCTCCACATTTTGACATGTTGGTTTCTGTTCAGGTGATTCTACTGGGTTGCTGTTATCACTGAGCCTGCTCTTTTCATTCACTCACTTTTCCCCTGTTCTTGCTCTTCCTCTTTGGGGTCTCCACATCAAAGTCGTCATCGTCATGGAAACTGTCTCCATTCTCATCGGCCTCTAGCACTCTCTACGGTAACGTGAGAATGGGCACAGAGAGGCAGGTATAGGGAGAACATAATCCATATTAATATAATACACATTTGCAATATTGTGTCTATGTGAGTAGTGTGTGTGTGTGTGTGTGTGTTGGGAACAATTCTCTATACACAAATGATGAAAAATAGACAATGTTAGGTTTTTGAGTCTCATTACTTGCACGAGAATTGTGATATTATGATATTATTATTATTAATTATGATAATTTAACAATGTGATACGGTATGATATGATACGGTATCACACTGTAACAATATGATAGTGTATCATATTGTTACAGTGCCATTCTGTATCATATTATACAGTATGGTAGTGTAATAATAACATGATACGATACAGTATGGTAGTGTAATAATAACATATGATATGATACAGTATGGTACTGTAATAATAACATATGATACGATACAGTATGGTAGTGTAATAACAACATATGATACGATACAGTATGGTACTGTAATAATAACATATGATACGATACAGTATGGTAGTGTAATAATAACATATGATATGATACAGTATGGTAGTGTACTAGTGTAACAACATATGATATGATACAATAAACATGATTCGATACAGCGGGTGTAAGTCGGGCACATCATTGACAAACAAACAAAACCGTGAGAACCAGTTAATTGACCAAAACAAAGCACCTGTATCTCCAGCATGGTCTCCTCCTCTTTGCTGATGCTACTCTTTTTCTCCAGGAGGTTGTCGGCCCTGAGCAGGGCCTCCAGGGCCGTGGCCTCCCCCACTGGCCCCTCACGCTTGGGGGCCAGCTCCGCCTCTGGAAGGGGACGGGGGTGTTAGATGATGAAGGGAATATTAAAGAGGTGCTGGGCAGGGAAGTTGGGCGCGCGCGCGCGTGCGTGTGCGTGTGCGTTTGTGTGCGTGCGTGCGTGCGTGCGTGCGTGTATCAATCAGTACATTTGCAGAAACCTTGCGTATACTGTAGATTTGTGCGTGTGTGTGCGCGCGTGTGTTTCAAGGGTACATTTTGCTGAAACTGTGAGTGCATGTATATATCTGTGCGTTTGAGTGTATCGGGGGTACATTTACAGAAACTGCATGCACATATA
>JAOEGT010081665.1:10000-14919 GCA_025447795.1 Speoplatyrhinus poulsoni
CGGTAGAACTGGTCACCCAGCCTGATGCAGACAGACAGACAGACAGGCAGACAGACATACAGAAAGACAGACAGACAGGCAGGCAGACAGGCAGACAGACAGACAGGAAGGCAGGAAGGCAGGCAGAGAGACAGAAACCAGCAGAGTTAGGGCCTCACGCAATAGAAAATGTTACAGTCCATAAATGTTATCATTGATTATCATAGCGTCCTAAATATGTCATGGCGGCTACTAGCTATTTGCTTCTTATTCTGCTTTTGCCATCTGTCTGGGAGCTTACCAACTCTACCAAACTCTGGCTGTTTTCAGGTATTGTTCTGTTAGATAAGTAGGCTACTGTTAGTGCTTGAAATGAATTAAAACTGAAATTTGTAAATAAAGCAGGCTACTGCACTAGCGTCGCACCGGAATTACAGATACAGACTTTGTGAGTGACGTTAACAGCTAATGAAAATCTACCTCTCCAATTTGGAAAGCGCTGTCGAGCTTACAGGGGTCTATGCATCAGATGTTCAGCACAGAGTTGCTTATATGACGTACAGTAGTGCTAATTGACGGAAGAGGATGAGACTAGCTAAATGCTAACATTGTTTGGATGCTTACAGCAATGAGACATCATTGGTCAGCAGGTCAGTCCAACATGTCTAGACTGACCTGCTGTGTGTATCCTATTCTTGCACCCATGCCTTCCCACACTTCAATATATCTCACTCTGCCTTGTCTGTACTGATGTAGACTAACCCAGAGCCATGGAAGGAACAGAGTTACGCCATCTCCGTTCTCTCCAATTGACCGTTTATTTTCACAGCAATGGCGGATCGTGGAGCCTCAAAATAGTTCCCGGAAGTTAGCCTAAATACTTAAAGTACCCAATAAATTATATTTTTAACGTAAATCGGTGCATTTATTGACTACTAATAACCAAAAAATGAAGTTATATATATATACATTCAAACTGCCCACCAAGCACTTCCAGGAACTATTTTGCCTCTCCATTAACCATGTTCTGTTGGCGTAACTCTCTCTGGTCTAGCCTAGCTGTGGAAATAAGCGGGGAACAGCACCATGGTGTGTACGGTGGCGTTTCCTTTCAGCGCCTCTGTACATCATGTCACTCATAACAAGGTGATGAAGTTGTTTTTGCTAAATATGAAGGACGTCGACAACGTTGTTGATAGAAATGACCTCATCCCGTCAAGGAAGAGACAGCAGATGAGTGATCTTCAAGTCCGATCCACAGCCTATAATGTTGCAGACAGTGCGTGGCGCGCTAAAACACATGCGTCATCGACTGGACAGTGCGTGAAACAGGACATAACTCCTGACGGCAGCCATCGATAACTTCCATATAACAACTGTCTGCACCACTGCAATAGAAAAGGTCATTTTGGACAAAAGCGAGAGAAGACTGTAATCCTGCTATTTGTGGTGCGTTTCCACCATAAGAAGTGATCTGAAGCAACAGTGAATTGCCCGCTATCTGAAACACAACTTCATAGCACTTCACAATATTTAACAACGACAGGAAGTCAGAATTAAGAAAATAAATCATGTAAAAAAACATTTGTACATCACTAACTATCAACTAATCAGGATGTCTTTACACAAAACACGTTGTTGAGCCAAGCCCAGTGCCTATACAGTATTTTGTAATTTCCCAAGTGTTTCCAAAGGAAAAACACCAGACCACAGTCTGACTGTACATGTTTGTCCCTGGGGTGGTACGATGCAAGACCAGCAGCTGTCTGTCTCTCTGTCTGTCTGTCTGTCTGTCACCATCCGGGTACCATCTCTGTTCCTGCATGCCCTGTCTAGTGTATACCTGCCTGTCTGTCTCTCTCTATCTCTGGTTACATACCTGTCTCTCTGTCTCACCTGACTGCTGTACATACCTGCCCGTCTCTCTCTCTGGTCTCCTAGTGACTAGACCTGTCTGTTTCTCTCTCTCCTGTCTGCTGTACATACCTGCCTGTCTCTCTCTCTGGTCTCCTAGTGACTACTGTATACCTGTCTGTTTCTCTCTCTCCTGTCTGCTGTACATACCTGCCTGTCTCTCTCTCTGGTCTCCTAGTGACTATTGTATACCTGTCTCTCTCTCTCTCTCTCTCTCTCTCCTGTCTGCTGTACATACCTGCCTGTCTCTCTCTCTTGTCTCCTAGTGACTACTGTATACCTGTCTGTTTCTCTCTCTCTCCTGTCTGCTGTACATACCTGTCTGTCTCTCTCTCTCTGGCCTCCAAGTGACTACTGTATACCTGTCTGTTTCTCTCTCTCTCTCTGGTCTCCTAGTGACTAATGTACCTGTCTGTCTCTCTCTGGCCTCCAAGTGACTACTGTTTACCTGTCTGTCTGTCTCTCTCTCTCTCTCTCTCTCTCTCTCTCTCTCTCTCTCTCTCTCTCTCTCTCTCTCTCTCTCTCTCTCTCTCTCTCAGGTGAACGGTGAGGCCGGGGCCAAGCCCGGCAGACACAGATATGCAACAATATGTCAAGCTGGACAAAGGCCAGCACTCTGGTCACACTCAATCACACAAGCATGTTCACAGAGCGTGTGTGTGTGTGTGCGTATGTGCCTGTGCGGTTGGGAAAGGGTTAAAAAAATGTGAGGGAAGATAAAGCAGAAAGCGAAGGGAAAGAGACAGAATGGAGATAGAGAGTATATTTCCAGAGCAAACAGCAGGCGGCTAGCTACAGTAGCTAAGATCGATGATGTGGAGTGGACAGGTGGGTGTTGATACTGTGTGTAGTGGATGGTCATCATAGGAAATATGTGGGTCAGATGGAAATAAGCTCACTTGGAGTACAGATGCACCAGTACATTTTAACTGCGGCTGTAATGTGGCTCTGTCACCACCAGGTAGGCGATAGAGTGCTCATATTGTAGTGCAGTAAGGTCAATAGAGAGGCATAACAGTAGTATTTTATACTGCAAACAACTTCACAGTATGTATAACTGACAAACGCATTGCCATATGTGGCCAAATATAGATATTACCAACAATGTGTGAGATAACACACTATAGTAATAGTGCATTTAATGAAATGGACCAAATTGAACAGTACTTCTTTGTATGCCAAATAAAAAGTGCTTGACCACAGAAAGTCAAAAAACCTCTCGCATCTCGGCGTACTCCCTCATCGTGAGGGTGGGGCAGCATTGTGGCTGAAACACAGTTTCCAGAGAGACATATGATGTTGCCTGGCTCAGTGTACAGTAGCATACTTTAAAACGCACTCGAGTAGAAGCCTTAGCCAACCACACACACACACACAGCACATACAGCATGTATGGATCGGTGGTTGGCTATAAGGCTTTTCCGTGGTCGTGCTGTCCTGGTGCCTTAATAATGATATGTGCTGTGATGACAAACAGCAGCTCGGGCAGCACTTCTGTATTCGTGTTCACTTCGTGAATTTGCGTCTGACAACCCCCGGAGGCCGTCGTAAAATGGGAGGTCATGAGATTATTCATTTAAAAATAGCCTATACATTATATTTACATTATTGTTAATGTCGTATTTGTTTAATTTTTCACACATTGAAAGATCCACTGCTATTTAGAGGTCATGGGTCATTTTTATAAGCGCTGGGGCTTCAATTTTCTCTTCATCCTCTCTCTCTCTCTCTCTCTCTCTCTCTCTCTCTCTCTCTCTCTCTCTTCAAGTTAGCTTTATTAGCATGACAGTTATTGCAGCAGTATTGCCAAAGCTAGAGGACAGGTAGCACCCAACAAGAACAACAATATTGCAGGCAATAAAACACATAGTCCCACAGTAATAACAGTGCTAATAACGTTAAGAACAATAACAGTTGGTATCATATAATAGACATAAATAATAACAGGAATAATAACAACAATTTAAAAAAATACATTTAAATAAATTATAAAAAATTATGTAATAGTATAGGGCAGGTCACAGCAGACATATTCTCTGTCCTGTCACTCTCTCGCCATCTCATCTCACTATCTCTCCACATTTATGTGTGTGTGTGCGTGTGTGTGTGTTACATGACTGACACATGACACATTTGCACAAATCTAGCCGAAATAGCTGTTGTAGGACTTTCAAAGCATGTCTCTTATGGAGGAGTATTTGTCACATTTGAGGAGAAAGTGCATCTCTGTCTCTACTTCGCATGTTGTACAGTGACTACAAATTCTGGATTCTTTTGGTAGCCAGGATTTCTGTCTGCCCTTTTCAATGGCTAGACTATAGTCACTGAGCCTGTATTTGGTCAGGGTCTGTCTCTGCTTTATATCGTTGATATAAAAAATATATTCCGACAATTCGGAATCCATAAATAGTGCCAGATAGTATTAAAGTTTGTTTTGTGCTTTGGTTTGATTATTCCAGTGTTCCAGATAGGCCTTTTTACATTGTTTAACAATTTGGTTTACTCTGATTTGTAATGTTGAATCAGTGCTGATCAGAGGTGAAATGGTGTTAGTTGTTAGTTGGTTAAATTGGTTGTGTGTTGTCTCTCTCTCTCTTTCTCTCTCTCTCTCTCTCTCTCTTGCTCTCTCTTTCGCGTCGTCTCTCTGCCTGGTAGTTTACCTGTTGTCCATTTGTCTTTTGGTCAGCCTGTCTGTCTGTCTGTCTGCCTCTCATAATAAATATGTCTGTCTACCTGGGATAATTAACCGGTCAGCCTGCCAGCCTGTCTGTCTGGTAGTTAACCTGTCTGTCAGCTGGGTAGTCAACAGCCATACTTCTGCTCAAACTGACCACAATCATTTATCGCTGACAACCTGCCACCTGGCCTAACTTGCCCAATTGTGTGTGTGTGTGTGTGTGTGTGTGTGTGTGTGTGTGTGTGTTTGGGACCCAGTGCTGCATGCAATGTTTATACTGCACATATTGACCATCAGGACCCACTGGGGCCATCAGACCAGCTGGCGTAATACTGGCACACACACAGCC
>JAOEGT010081676.1:3563-14916 GCA_025447795.1 Speoplatyrhinus poulsoni
GACACACTGGACTATAACCAAGTAGTAGAATACATAATAACATACATCTTCTGTCCATTGTGCTGGACACACTGGACCTTTACCCAAGTAGTAGAATACATAATAACATACATCTTCTGTCCATTGTGCTGGACACACTGGACTTATAACCAAGTAGTAGAATAATGAGAGAATTTCACTTTAGCAGCAATACTTACAAAGTATGAATTCTGAGAACATTCCCACCAATGGTACTGAATAATAAAGCAATAGAGAGGTCACATCTGTCTCTGAAGCAGCAGGTTAAGGTCGTCTTGTGTCTGTGACCAGGCATTTCACTACCCTCCTCTCTGTCTGTGTATTAGACAAATGCAACAGGCTGCCTAGAACCTCACCTGGATTACAGCAGCAGAGTCCTGCTTGGCGGCACAGTGGATGGGTGTCTCTCCATTATGGTCCTTGATGTCGGTGCGAGCCTGGCTCTCCTCCAACAGTACCTTTATGCACCCCAAGTCACCTCGCTCACACGCCAGGTGCAATGGTGTCTGCCCCACCGCGTCACGTGCGTTTATCTGACTGGTTGGACAAAAGAAAGAAAAGACTTCCACTAGACTGATATATTTACATGGTTTAGTCCAGTTAAATATAAGTAACAACAACAAACAAAATAACTGAAAACCTCTGGATGTAGTTGTGTTTTAGACACTCCCCCAGACCCGTTTCCACAGCAATGTGGGCAGAACTCCGGTCCGGGTGGTTGCGGAGGCAGTCAACGATTGGCTGGGTGGTCTCAGCCTTCAGGGGAAATGTCTCATAGAATGGGCGGAGCTTGAGAGCATACTGTGGGAACCAGTTCATGGCATCCTCCTCAGAAGCAACTTGGAACAACCTTGCATGCAGTGGAATAATGTCAGGGTCAAAGGTCAAACATTATGCACTATGACATCTTAATTGCACATGGTTACACATGCTAAACAGGGCAAAAAGTCAGTGTAAATGATTGTGAATATTATGATGGTCAGGATTATCATGATTAATATTATTGTTGTTATAAATCACTGCAATGCAAATCAGGCAATGTGTTCTGCTTCTACAGCTTGATTGGAAAGACCTTCAGTTCTGGCTAAGCTACATGGCTGATTAAAACATGATTCACCTTTCTTTCATCCATTCATTCATTACTGTGTATTTCCTCAGCTCTATGGTGGGATGACTCACCACTGACTGAGCCACCATGAGGACAAAGCTAAGATGCTTTGATAATGAGATCCTACAGACTGCAGATGTCTAGTTTGCTAACTTTACCGTATGTACTAAACATACAGTAAAGACTACACACTATACTGCAGGACTAATGGTACATATTATTTGAATGAAGACGTACTTTAAAATATACACATTAGAAAGGAATATAGGGACACAGAGATATGATTATAGTAGGCCTACAGTACATGTCCCGTTATGACAATGGTTTAGTCCTTGTGTTATCAATACTGACCTTAGAGCTACATTCGGGGTGTCAGGAAACATAAGCACACAGTCCCATGACTTACAAGAGGGGTTCTTATACAAAACCATGCGGCCCTCCTGTTTCAGCCACACTTTGTCCCCGGTGCTGTATTCAGACAGCTGAACATCCCGAACACGATAGGGGTTGGAAAAGAGGTTGGATACAGATGAGACTGTTTCCAACAGCCGACCCAGGAACTGCATTATTGCCTGAAGGCAGAGATCAGACAACACAAGAGATAATATGAAACTATACAACAATTACATTATTTTGATTTTGAATACACTTTTATTCAAATTGACTTACAGCACAATTAGAAGTAGATCTTTTGGGGTTAGGTATATTTCTCAAGGATGTACAGGTGGGCCCATGTTCTTTACTAGTAACCAAACCACCAGCATAGATAGCTACTACCCTACCTACCCCAGTCTCTAATATGTAACTGTTATACCCTTAGCCTTTAACAAAGTTTCACTACTACAGATTTTCAGATTAGCCTAGTATATAATATTGTGGTTACTGCACATCGCTGCACAGTCTACAAACTCACATCCTGTAGGATTCTTACTTCTCTAGTGCAAACACCGCTCTGTCTTCTGCTCTGTACTGCTAAGAAAATTAGGTTTCAGTTATGCCAATCATGGGTTTCTATAGTAAACGAAAGCTAATCAAATCAATCAGACAGACAGACACTCAAGACTCAAATGCTACAATCTGCATATTTATTTGGTCAGTGAAATGCCTTTCTTGTTGACATACTACCGCATTTAATAGTTTTAGAATCCCCTATAAATATAATGGGTTTGAATACAAACGAGAAAGAGAAATATGTGGTTGTGGTCATACGTACGTATCTTTTCCTTCCCAGCTCTGGCGAGACTTCTGACAGATCATGTCAACTACCGCGTTGCTGCAACCAACCTTGCTACAAAGTATTATTGATGCATGCTTGCACCAATAAAGGAGCAACACATCGAAGTAGGTTGGGCATGAAAGAAAATAACTCTGACCGGTCTCTTATGTTTATGTCTCTGACCAAGTTTATTGCGATAGGGAATTGGGATATGTTTGAATTTGGAGTAAATAGTATCAATCGAGCGAGATATACCGGTACATTGATCATTTCAAGTTCACATTGATTATGACTATTTAATGTCGTAATGTTTTTTCGAATAATAGGGCTACGTTCCAAGCCACAAAAACATGCAACGATCTGAAATGTCGACTGCCAAGCTATATTTGGTTTAATAATAGTTGTAGCCTGTATGCTGTAGGTCAAAGCCATAGTTATTGTCATTCCCTCCATCCAAAGGATGTAATGTCAAATGTATATAAATTGGAAATATACATATATATATGATCAACAATAGAATCCAGATTATGATAGGGGTAATGTGCATGTGACATGAAATGGACTGCGTTGCCAGGGCTACAAAGGGGCTGACCTCAGCCACGTGACTGACTGACTGACTGACAGATAGACTGACCGCATCTTGCCGCTGACAGCCTGCTGGTAACTAGTGGTGCCAACAGGACAAGCTTGTCTGCCGACTAGACCTTTCTTTCTGGCAGCCAGCGAGGAAAAGCATACAACTCACCAGACAGCAGAGCTGGTCTCCTGCTGGGAGAGTTGGGAAGGGGCAGCGAGAGAAACGCAGAGGGGCTTGAAAGATGGAGCTCTCGGCTGCCGGGGATCGCGTTTTTGCTGCGGAAGCCATACTGAAGCGTCGCGTCCGCAAGGTAACGTTTTACGAGAGCCACCGAGACCGCATGTTGTGACCGTATGCAGATATAACGACGTATATCGAAAAATCCAACATGTATCCTGCCAACATACGTGTATTAGCACTGTACAGTACTGCAGCATTATTTTTTCCATGTTGCATTTACGTTGATCAATGTTGCAGCAATTAAATTCGCACACCAAGACAAATAATGTGAATATTACAATAATAACACTTTGGTTTTCGCAACCGCAAGATTAAACTGGCTTGATCAAAGCGATCGATTAACCATTAGCATTAGGTCATCATACAGTCAACAGACGACATTGGACTTGTTTTTTAGACTGATTACATTTTTATTTTGGTTGAGGTGAAATAAACTGTATTTCAACAAGTACCGTTCAATGTTGAGAATACCCTCATGCTCTAACTGCATTCACTTTTTGGATAGAAAAACTAGCTACAAAGCTAACGGCTAACGGCTATCAGTCAGTGATTATATATTTATATATTTATATATTTATATATTTAGGCGTAGTGCCGAAATTGTTTCCTTGTTGGAAATATCACCTGACTGTACCACTGACCATTCCCATTCTTGGAATAATTTTAATGTTAATAATACTGCATTAGCCTTTATATTGATATGATGAAGTGTATCTCTTTGCATATACATTTATATTTACTGTCCAAAGTAGACTACTTTTCACAAATATAACCTACTGGATATTAAAATATATTTCCTTAATTACTTTAATGTCATTATGGTGCCCAGTTAACAATTTAGGTGCAGGGGAACATTTTCGGCAGGACAGGCAGAGGCATAGCAATAAAAATAGCTACACAAAGAAGGGGCTAGAGTCGAAACGGCAACACAAGTCAGCCCAGGCGGCAATGAGATGAAATGGAGGGGCCTGTATGCTAACGTAACAGCTAGGGCTTTATATCCACAGTTTTTCCGAGTGGAAAGAAAGACATACAAATTTACTATAAGCCTACTAGGCACATCTTGCTGTCTTTTTGCACCAATCGTTGCTACTATTTTATACATTTTAACATAAAACTTTACAGGTGTAAAGTTCAAGAAAGGATTTTTTTTTCTTAAGTCACTGCTGAAAGTAAATCATAGCATTATACTGTACGAATTAATGAAATGGGGACATAAGTAGGCCTTATTTGTTTTAGCATCAGTAGTGCAGTAACATGAACTCTACTGCAATTATCAACAAAACAAAAAACAAGTTTATCCATTTGATCATATTAATACTATGAAAGAATGCTTTTGTTGGTCATTCATTCTGTTCTTTTCTTACAGGCTAGAATTGAGTATCTGGTGAAATGGAAAGGATGGGCACTGAAGTAAGTGCTATGCAGCACACAGTCACATCATAAACAATCATTGCCTTTTAGATTGAACATTTAGACCAGTGCAAAAATCTATTGCACAATAATAGTTTTTTGTTGTTACTTTAATTGTTTTCAGACATAGTACCTGGGAGCCAGAAGAGAACATTCTAGATGACAGGCTGATATTGGGCTTTGAGCAGAAGTAAGTATACAGACTTGTGTGTCAATCACTGCAGAGCTTGTGTGTGTGTTTTTATATATAGATATTTACGAAGCATTTTCATGTTATATATTTTACACATGTTTGTGTATTATTTGTTAAAGCCCTCTAACATTAGATTTGTGTCTCTCTCCTTCCTGTTCTCTGTTTGGTCTGCTGCTGAGCATCAGAATGTTAAAATTCAGTGAGTCTTTTTCAGTGCATTGTAGCTTCTTCATTTGAATTTTATTTTGTAGGGAGCGTGAAAGGGAAATGCATGGGCCAAAGAAACGTGGACCCAAACCCAAGAGCTATGTGAAGGTATTCTATTTTTATGGTTTTGTATATACGAATAAATACTATTTTGTTGATTGTTTGAGTACTTATGGCAACATCCTACGTGAAAGTGATTTCCCAGCTTTTCTCATAAAATTAAAAGTAGCCATTAGTCAATGATTTAATGCCTCAATTTAGCTTCCTTACTTTACTCAAGGTAAGGTCACGACCTGATTGCTTAGAATGAAATGATCACTCAAATGCTCAACTGTTAATGGAGGACAGGCAAAAAGGGGTGGGGCTTGGGATCGGTCAATTGCTAAATGAAACGTACCGTGTTACATCCTTAAGGTGTTCATTCCTGACTTTTTCAGCAGACTCGAGCTCAGAAAGGAGAGCCCAGCACCCGGACCTCAGCCCCCCCACAGAGTGCACCCTCCTCTTCCTCATCCACCTCTGTCCGAGCGGCACCTTCCTCCGCCTCCACCTCCAAGCAGCCTTGTGCCCCTTCCTCCTCCGCTGCAGCGCCCTCGCCTAAGCTGAACTCGCTGGCAGCCACCCACAAACTCAAGAAAGACATCCGCCGCTGCCACCGCATGTCCAGGCGTCCTCTCCCGCGCCTGGACCCCACCGCGGCCCCCTCGTCCAACCCCGGCGGCTTTCCCTGCCGGCCGCACGTCTCGCCCTTCTCCGAGACCGTGCGCATCCTGAACCGCCGGGTCAAGCCCCGGGAGGTCAAGAGAGGCCGCATAATCCTCAACCTGAAGGTGTTTGATAGGCCGGGTCGCGGCGGCACAGGGGCGGGCGGAAGGAGCGTTCAGACGGGCCGGCAGAACATCCCGTCCCGCAACCGCATCATCGGGAAGAAGCAGGGGGGCGAGACCCCCTGCAGGCCCTTCCAGCCCCCTCTGAAGATGCTGGGCTTTCCCATGTACGGGAAGCCGTTTGGGCTGCAGTGCGCGGGCCCCGGGGTCTTCCACTCCCACCCGAGGACACGCCCCGGCGGCGCGGGGCCCACGGACCGCCGCTCAGCTCCTGCTAAGGAGCGGCCCTCTCCCTCCCCGTCCGGCTCCGGCAGCTCCCAGGGCAAGTCTCCTCCCCCCGCCGCCCCGCAGCCTCAGCCCAGCACCAGAGCTTCCGCCGCGGCCTCCGTCCAGTCTGGATCCAGCCTGCCTCCAAGCGAGTCCCAGGACAGCCGGAGCGAGAAGCCGTCAGCCGTGGCTGCCGTGTCCCCGGCAACTGGCTCCCCCTTCTCGTCCCCATCTCTGTCTGCCTCCTCTTGCCCCGAGGGTGGCGAGCAGCAGGCCCCCGCCCTGGAGCCACCGGCGTCCCCGGGGAAAGGGCCGAAGCACCCCCAGGCCAAATGCCAGCCCGCGACCCCCGCCGACCCCCCGCGGGTCCCCGCCAAAGGTGACCCCGACTGGCGGCCCGAGCTGGCGCCGAGCTGCCAGGACGTGGTGGTGACCGACGTCACCACCAACCTCGTGACCGTCACCATAAAAGAGTTCCCCTCCCCGGCCTCCTGCCCATCGTCCCCGGCCCCGGAGAATGGCTCCGCCCCGCCCACCGGCACAGCCACTGATGACCCCGCCCTGCCCAAGCCATAGCAAGACATAGGAAGTATCAGATATAGGTTGCCGTTCATAACGGAGAAAGTACCCCCCCACACACACACACCCCTGCGCACCCATACACTCCTTATGTAAGGAGTAATGAAATGTCATGTAATTTAAAGCCCGGCCATTGAATAAGATGCACAAGAGCATATTTTTTCAAATAGGAAAGTATAAATACCAAGGGGCAGTTAATATGCCCTGCTTGACACTTAAATTGCCATATGTTGTCCTGTAGCACAGCAGTGACTGGGATAGATGATCGTTCACACTCAGCTACTTCAGCCATGCTGACATTGGCTTGTTTGATGTCAAATAATGATCCAAAAGTGACTCCCGCACCCATCTGATGTCGCAGGGTGAACTCTTATCAAGCACACTTGGTGTAAATGAAAGCTACGGATACTATTTTGATACAGGCTCTGCTTTGAAGGCTTTTATGAATTGCCTTCAGCCAATCTCCTTTTTCTTTCATTTAATCTGAAGTCCATTTCACTCACTATAATGTTTTTATTTTTTGCACAAACAGCAAAACAAACAAAGCGAGGTAAATACAATGCACTTGACTGCATCAGACAACAAGCCTGTTCTTTGTTGTTTACTTCATCTGAAGGCCATTTCTTCCTGATCTATTGCACATTACAGATGTATATCATACAATATATATATATATATATATGAATGAGCATTTATGCACGCACAGCCATAATAGCTGCAAAATGGTACACAATAACAACTGAATCTGAAGCTCATATGAAGTCGTTGCTCTACTTGCCGTCCTCTCCTTGCATTGCACATTTTTAATTCCACCTCCAACCTCATGTTTGGACTGTCCACCAAGACTGTAAACTGGCTTGTTTTTAATTGTGGATATGCCCATCACATTGTATTCTGTAGAAATGCTTAGCTGTGACTGTTTGACCCGTATAACCTCTGTGTCTAAAAAGTCTACCGACTGCTGATTCATGGACGGGGTGAGAAATGAATGAAAACATGGTTTCTGAAGGGATTCATTCGGTGTCCTCCACAGTCTGTGTGGCTGGAGGTTTTTAGAAGCAACTAATGATGTTTGTGCTCTCACGTTGCGCCCTGGCTGACACGGGATTAGTTTCGCACCCTGCTGTGGTTCACCTAACTGCTTTTGTTTTGGTTGTTATTTAGTTTGTTGTTTGTTCCTCCAAGTAGACAAGACCTCAAGCTCTCTTGCCAAACACTGGGCCAGTTGAATTGTACCTGCCGGAGGCCATGTCTACATTAAGTGGGCAGGTGGTGATGTCAGTTTGGTGAGGTCTTGGAACAACAAGCCTCCAACACAGATTCTGCAGAAGTCAGGACAGGCCATGATGACATGTAACCACAATGCGTCAATAAACCTGGCTCATGGCTGTTAAATGCATGCAAGTCTGGGAAAAAATGGTATCTGTAAAGTGTGAAGGATCTTTTGGGGAACGCTTTGTGCAGACAGAGGTTCAGCTTTGGGAACGGGGAAAGCACCACCATATTTGGTGGAGTCATGTGGTTTGTATAAGTAGTGTACTCATCAACCATTACACTGTAGTGTTGGGGGAAACCTTTGGATTAGCGTTGACAGTTGGGGTCAATATATGAGCAAGTCAGAAAAGTAGTGGAGTGGCATTGGTATGGCTTGTAAAAAGTAATGTATGTTTTTAAGAGGTCAGCACACCAGAACACAGTCATCCCCTGCAAGGAAATTACTTTGTATTGACTGTTATTTCAGTCACACCCCAGCTATTTCACTGTGCTCATAACTGGTTTGGTCTGGTTGTTCTTAAGTTAGGGTCCATGTTTTTTCTGCAGTTTTATCTAAGGTGGTAGCTATTTATGGTTCGACATCCGTCCTAACGTTTGTCAATTTATATCTAGCTTAAATTAAATGTTTTTTGATTTTATGTTATAGCAGTAGTGCTGTGTTAGTGTTCTGCTGTTAAATAACATAAAGAGAGTTTGTACTGTTGTACATGTTTCTATACTGATGCCCAGTACAGGGCATTGTCACCACTCTTATAATAAATTAAGCTACAGTTTCTCCACTAGACTAGCCGCTTTGAGGCAGTAAAATTTAGGCTTTACCAGCCACTGTTCATGGTGGGCCAAAATATTCCTTCATTTCTACTTCCAGTATAAAGCTTGCCTTTAGCTTCCGACGTGGGGCAGACAGATTTCAGAGGTGTTTTATACAACCCATTGTTGTCTCTGTATTTCTCCTGAGACACTAACTTGTTAATTAACTAATTTGAAGTCACTATATAAGCAGACTGAGTCACATACGGTACTGTATTGGAATCGAAACCATAGTTTGTTGCTGTTTTCGCTTAAGGTTTCACACATTACCTCTATGTAGTGTATGTACTAGTAATATTTATAATCTTCTGCATGTGTTGCCTTTATAGCTGCGCTGTCTACCCAACTGCATTCTGCAATGTTCTCCTCTTCCTACACAGCATCAGTTGTACTGAAAATATTTAAAGGAGGACTTCCTTAAAATATGGCTCAACATTCTGTTGTCTTCTGTACTCCCCTGACCTGAAGATGGGCTCAAACATTGTTGCTGATAGGGAAGATGTCGCCTGGTTTTCCTGTCAAGTACTGTAGAAGGTTCTAGTTGTCAATACTGTCAGTACTCTCATAGGCTCATAGCACCATGTTGTTTTCCAAATGACAATATCCATACAGTACTGTGTATTCTTCCACTGTGCACAACTAAAATTCTGCTGCTTATTTTTTCAAGCAATGGTTACTTAAGTCTTTGACAAAATATTTATTATTATTCATAACTTTCTTTGAACACAGCATAAAATGCCATTTCTGATTATTCTTGGCGACATGCATATTTTGGAAGGGAACTCTTCATGTACTGTATCTAAATCATTCAGTGGTTAGAGTTGATATTTGTGTAAGGAAGTGTGCATTAGGCTGCTCACCAGTGTTAATCATGAATCATAATGTGCTTCATATGGAGTAGCACAACTCAACTTAGTGGCCTATAATTACCAAATAGGACTCTTGATTTTACTTATTTTGTTAATGACTTTTTTTTTCCTTTTTATTTGACATGTATGTGTGATGTCATGTGCTACATGTGGCACTAATCTATGGGAAGGAGTCATGTTAAAATACTAGGAGCATTGATTTAGACCTGTGCGTTTTAAGACTTATTTCCACTTTTGTACTGTGTTTTAGTACTTTTTTTTTTTTTTTTTTCCAAATTATGCCTAATGTGATTTTAATTTTTTATGGTTCAATATGGGTTTGATTGGAAGAGAAACTGATGAATTTAAAGACTGCAGTTTTGTCTTGTTTTAAAGCTAAATATGTAAATTTTATTGATGGTAATGATGCTGACAATGTAATGTATCTGAATTTCTGAAGCATGTTCAGCAAACCCTTATTGTACAGATTATGTATTTGGTGTCATATACTGTTGTTGCTTTTTGTGTGTTTCTTGAACAAGGCTTTTAATTAAAGGCTCATCTGCACCTTGTTGGTTTTTTATTTTTATAAACTTGTTTTAGACTTTTATGGCTAATGTTGTACTCCAAGCTCAGGAAGGAGAAATGCAGTATCACGAAAATTCAGCATACAGCCAAATATAGTATATGACAAAGAGTTAAGATATGCTCCTTTACTGAGGCCAAGTTAGGCTAAATAAATGCGTAGATCTCTGATTCTAGATCACAAATACTGTAGCTCATAAAGTAAAAGAACACATAATGAATAGTCAATTGAATGTGTGTTAAAACATTTGGGATCACTTAAAGAAATTATATATTTTTTTTAATTATCTATTATTTATATGTGACATCATTTCCAATTATTTGAAAAGAGGTAATTTACGTTGTGAGTTGTTATCCCTAAATATAACACAAGGTGGTGATGTTTCGTGGCTGGTGTTCATGAGTGATGATGCAAGCCTGCATATTACATAGCCATGGACACCCTGCTCAAAATGCTTGGAAAATAAAAAGTATATACCATAGGCTAAATATTTAGACCAAGTGTATCCCCCCCCATAAAAACCTGAAAGACTCACAGATATGTAAGGGGACAGGGAAAGAAGGGGGGATGTTAGTCTATAGCACTGAGTTATAATCTAAGTCGACATTTTGACTTTAACAAGTATAAGTCTCATTCTACAGTAATAGATTTAATATGTTATATGTTATATGCTATTTTTGTCAGATGTATTATTGTCAGCTATAGTTTAGCCTATAGATTACCCCAAAACACATGTTTTGAATGCAGAACGTTTTGAACATGAACATATGTGCTATTAAAGTCTCAGGTTAATACGTTATTAAAATGTATATATTTATAATTTTCTTCCCCAAAAGAAAAGAGGACAGAAGAGTAGGCTATAATGCAAATGTGGGCTGAAAAATATTAAATAGGGCTATTCTTAAAGCACTATTGTTGATAACCCTTATTATATTCCATATATTTTAAATTGTGCCAGTATGTTTTCCTTTAAATAAATGAACATTTCCACCCTACATTGATGCAGAAAAGGCACAAATAGATCAATAAGAATTCACCAAAATGCATAAAATGCAGTGTTTGATTCTCACATTGTTACTTTATATAACCCCCAATCAGTGTTGGGCAGTAGCGACGCTACTAGTTAAACTACAATTATGAGTAGCGTGGCTGTAGCGGCGCTGTTTTCTGAATCAAATAGCTTTTCAGT
>JAOEGT010081687.1:0-14915 GCA_025447795.1 Speoplatyrhinus poulsoni
GGGTTGCGGTTCGGTGACCTGGGGATCTCATCACTGCTTTTTGCAGATGATGTGGTCCTGATGGCATCATCGGTCTGGGACCTCCAGCACTCACTGGATCGGTTCGCAGTGTGAGTGTAAAGCGGCTGGGATGAGGATTAGTGCCGCCAAATCTGATGCCATGGTTTTCAGCCAGTTGAGGTGGTATGGGCATCTGGTAAGGATGCCCCCTGGGTGCCTCCCGTGGGAGGTGTTCCAGGCACATCCGGCTGGGAGGTGGCCTCAGTAAAGACCCAGGACTAGGTGGAGAGATTATATCTCCAGACTGGCCTGGGAACGTCTTGGGATCCCCCAGTCAGAGCTTGCTAATGTGGCTCGGGAAAGGAGTTTGGGGAAAAGTTTGGGGTCCCTTGCTAGAGCTGCTGCCTCCGTGACCTGATTCCAGATAAGCGGGAGAAGATGGATGGATGTATGGATGGAGGTGTCAATATTACAATATTTGCATGCAACAAATCCAAGCAGCAGGTGGATGATTTCAGATTTTTCACAATTTCTTCAAGAGTTTCATAATTAATGTCTTTGAATTTTGAAAATTTTACAAAATTATTTTCCTGCTATGTTGTTGACAGTGGCATTATTATATTGCCAAGTGTTACCTATGGTTGTTTGTCTAATAGTTTGAGAGGGAGTTGCTTGCCAGGCAAAAAGCATAGGGCAAATGCAGACAGGTACATTAGGTGAGCGTCCATCATCTATGCAGAATGTAGAGTGGAACCTTTAATTCAGCAGGATCCATTGTTCAATGAAGGTCATTGGCGAGAGGGGAAATTAAATAGGGTGACACAGGGCAGAGTGATAACACCACATCGCATACTGGGCTTGTGATTGACTGCAGCTTATCCTCTAAACAAGCACACTTATTCTGCTTCCAGCTGGTGGCTTGGGTGTTTGACTCTTGGAAGGTGATGGGTTTGAGCCCTGGGGATCCTTTGTTCCTATTACTTGTACTGATCATACATTGCTTTGAATAAAAGGGCCCGCTAAATAACCTAATTTTGACATGTTTCTTGCAGAAACATGTTACGGTACTCTCATTTTCCACCTAGCTGTTGGAAGCTAGCTAGCTAGACATGGACAACCTTTAGCTTGGATGTACTGTATGGTTATTTATACTGTTGGTGGGAATCATAATTCAGAAGCTTTTAGATCCACTGGCTTAAATGCACTCTGTTGAGTCAAGTTTGTTAGAGCCTAAATCATTCGTTCTTGCTTTTTTTGGAATAATTGGAAGCTGGTCAGCATCATGGACACACCTACACACCACATACTGTGCAAAGAAATGAGTGCGACTTTAAACATGTTGGCAGACATCCCGGGCTAAATACAGCAGTTAAGCTAATTCTGTGTTGCTCCAGTATTCTTTACATTTGCGTCCGATTAAAATCAAACAACTAGAGAGGAGAAGTGAAAAATTATATGGAATCTTATAAAACAATGCCCGACTGCATTTTCCTTAAGCAACACATGTAATATAATGACTTTCATACATCTGTATGCCCTCCTGCATTTTATCAAGATTTAATATTCTAATAGAAAATGAAATAATTTCAGGTCCAAAGTGGAAACAGAACCCTTCAATGGCACGCACTTACACAGGTACGCCATCAATCTCAGCAAACTAAATTAACTGTTGTTTTTATTCTTTTGCTAGTCAGCACCAACAATGCCACCCTCTGAAAGATTAATCTAGGACCTACGCAGAAACAGCTGGACAGAAAAAGAAAAAAACAACAACCTAGAAATCCCCTGAAAGAAGCCTGTTCCTAATTACACAGGGTGATGGGAATGGCTTGAATTGCAGAAGCGGTAGAAGGCAGAGATTTACTCTGGGATCAAAAGAGAAATGAAGGATGACAAATAACCCCCAGCCTTAGTGTGCTAGCTAGCTAGCACACAGCTACATACAATAGACCTACATACATACTATACTGTAGGCTACTGTAGACTACAGCACATAGCTACAGTGCAATACATACAGTACTTCCAGTACATAGACACATTCATATTCATAAATACTGTGCAACAATACATAGGCCTACATAAAAGAAATTCACTGGGAATTGGGGGTTTCGATTGATCATCTCCTTTGATTTTTCTAGTCTTTATAGAATTTGTACTATGGCCTTTGAAAATAAGAAACAGGTGTCCCTTCCTCTGCACTCCCTTTCAACAAAAACACTGCTATTCAGGATCAGTTTGAACATTTATTTTGCAGCCACAGGGGTAAACGCTCATATATCTCTCCTCTCTGCCTATTTACCCCCACAAGGATTTTTTAGCACTATCACCCTCAAAGAATTCAATTTGGGCATCCTATTTTTCTGCCTTTTTGAGTCTCTGGTGTTGTGTACCCGCGGTTCAGTGTCACTAGACTGCTGTCAATGGAACTGTCACTGCAACAAGCTTGGGGCTTTAGTGAATTGAGTGTCAGTTACAAAAACAGGAAATAGTGTCCCCTCGTCTTTCCCCGCTCCAGCTCCGAACATGCAAACTCATTTGGCTTTGGGAAGGTTTCCAGGCCAGACACAGCATGAACACGCCACAAACATTATCACACTTCCTTTGCACAAACCAAAGAACACTTTTAAATTACCAAATGTTTGCGTAGCTTTATTTCTTCTTTAATAGAGAATCAGTAATGTTTTGCATTAACTATGATAGATGCTATTGTTTTTTAAGGATACGTGTTAGGATGGTGAAATAATGGAAGTGTCACTTTGGAATGAAACTCTTTATAGACAGTGATTGAAAAAGTATCAAGACTATATCAAAGAATTTCCAACAATGTGACAGAGAATGGTAATCCATCAGAGGACATCTGTTTCACAGGCTATTTTCATTTTGAAGAAATTTTTTATTTATTTTCAGCTTCTCCATTGTACATATTGTTTTGAAACGCACTGTAGGATGATTCAGTTACAAAGTAGGACTTTGTCTTCCTTCATTATTTGTCTTACTGCACAATGTCGTGTCTGAGCGGGCTAAGTGCTTGGAATCTTGAGAGGATTGCCAAACTGGAGTCATGCTGTTTCACTAGGGTTGACAGGAAATTACATTAATCCATCTTTGTTTATCTTCTAGCATGTCATGAGGTAGCTGGTGGTTTCAGAGTGGAATAAAACCCTCTGTCTGGATATGGCAGCATTCAAACAGCACATAAACCCATGCCTACCATATAGTATTGAAATGCACAGCAGGAAGACTAAAGTTATAATCAACCTAACACCTTGTATTGTAAGAAAAACCTTATCTCTCCCTATATATATAAAAAAGTGCTTACCATAAAGCACAATAAATATGGGTTTCTTGCAGCCTTGTAACAATACCTTTTATGGGAAAACTTATCACCACAGAAAAATTGGAAAATGAGGTCCAAAATTCCCCTTTATAGGTATAGGCTAGTCACAAGTCAGCAATTGTAAGCTAATACATATTTTGTTTAATTCACCAAATATCGTTACATTCCACTATCTTACTACAGTTCTCTGTGTTTGCTGAAAAATGTATCTGGAACGTCTACACAGCCCTGGTTCTGTAAATTGGAACATAAATAAAGTGGCAAACACCGCTCACAACAATACCGTTGTTTTCGCAACGGTGTTTCAATGTGTTGGGCGGAGCTTCAGAGGGAGTTTGTTTTGTTTTGAGCTTGAAGATTGCAAGATTTCTCGACAATGACCAACCATGCATTTAAGTCTCAACATTTGCTCTTTAAGGCATTTTGTAAGAACAATATAACTGGATTAAACTTGACCCGAGAGTTTATTATGCTCTGTGGGCGGTGGGTCATGTCATGTGGTGAGGTTTAACTGAAAATGGCCTTTATTTTGATGATGTCATCCAAGCAAACTTGCTGCTAGGACGATTCCATAAATACCTACTTGTGGCAATGTCATAAAAAATGTTCATGGTTCTTAAGTGCTATTGAGGGAAATATTTTACTCTTAATCCTATTGTCGAATTTATTCAAAACACACATCATGCCTGTTGAAAGCAAGTGAAGCTTTTTTTCCCCACAAACATTTCACCACACATCTTTCAATAAGTTCACTTGACAATAGCTAAGTTACAATAAATCATGTCCCACCACATGTGCCATCTGTTCACAAACATAGTTTGATGATGAGATGTTGTCTGTTACTGACATGCTACATAAAAGATAAAATAAATATACAATGTTTCTTAAGTCCACTGACACAAGCTACAGCGTTTTGCTAATTTGCTTATCCTTAACTTTTTAGCGGTGCCAGAGGTTATTTTTGCAGATGTTTTCAGTCTGTGCTATAAACATAAATGTATTGGCTTGCAATTTTGTCCAACACAATTAAATCACAAAGTCCCATCGCAAAGTGTTCCCCCATCACCGCTGTCAGTGAGCACATAGCTTAGGAGAATTAGTCAATATGGGCCAGACGGTTTTCCATTCTGAGCACTTGTGTGTGCATTGGGTCTCACAGGACTCCACTGTATCTGAGGAAAATGTAATTGTAGAGGTCCTGTAATGGATTGTGCTGTCTACTTTTATTTTGTGTTTACAATATCCACCTCAGTGGGCAATACAATCTGTGTACCCCTTGTGCCAATACTGAAACAAGGGGATGAAACAAGCCTGTTGTTTACGCTTCCTTCTTTCATAAAAACAAAACTACAAAAAAGAAACTAGGCCAAAGCAGGATCCTGTATCAGTATGCAATAGCAGTAGGTCTACAAATAGAAAAATGAAGCAGCAACAAAACAACTATTTTGCTGGCTTTTATATTGACTTCATCATTTTATTTTGTTAATGCAGGACCCAACATTATATACCTTAATATTAATAGCAAGAACTTACTTTCAATATTTAAAGTTGAATTCCTCATCCTCACATGGCATGGCAAATGTGAAACAGCTCTTTGCTAACCGAGTATAATTCCATAAGTATTATGACAAGAATACCTATTTGTATAAAAATACAAATGATGTAGCCTATGTACAGTACTTGAAGGCTTGAAGGCTACATCAGCTTTCAGTGCTCTGGCATAAGAGCAATAGATACCAGAGTAATATTTCACAAATGGCCTGGTGAGCTAAAAATATATGCTCTTTCAAATGTAATAAGCAAAATATTGGCACATGCATGGAGCTATCGTCTCACAGGGCTGTCTAAGGTTGTGTTACACGTTTCAGGAAAATCTAATACTGGACTCTTGTTCCCAGAACATGGCATGTAAGGATAGGCAAAAAAAAAATCCTGAAACATATCAGATCATATTATTTTCTCCATTCCTATATCTCCCCCCCCCCCCTTCTATTCTCACCAAACAGCAGTCTGTCAAATTGATTTTAAAAATACAAAAAATTTCAAGTCTGTTACTGGAAGTGTTCCTTTACATTCACTTGCTTATGGTGTAAAATTAACCATGCTTGAAACGTGTTGTCTGCACCAGCAACTTTTGATTTAGATTACCCCAGATGTGTCTCTTGGAGGATGACTTCCCCATAAGGCATTGCAATCTGTATGCAAACGTACATCAGCCTTTTTTTTCTCACTTTCCTGCAGCTGATAAATGAACAAGCCCCTTCATTGTCAGTTCCTATTTGTCAGGTGAGAGGTTAACAAACCTTATGTACGTGAAAGCGGAGCATTTTTTTCACCACTGCATGATTCATGCGTGAGTTTAACCCATCTATCAGATTTCTGATTGCATATTCATTGCCTCAAGCAGCGGGAGGGGGGAACAACAGAAGTGGCAGCTCTGTTTAAAAGCATGAAGTCTGCGTGATAAAGGTCGAGGTGTGGCCAGGAGATCTACAACAACATTGAAGTGGAGTGCCATGCTAATGTTGCCACAGTTAAGGTTTAGAGGAAATGCTGTAAGATGGTGGGCTCTCACTGCCCAGCTGGCAAGTGCAGAACTCAATGAAGAAAGAAATGGGTGTGGTGGGGATGGAGGGAGCGTAGAAGTGCTTGCACTCGCTTGTTCTCTTTGTCCGGCTTGACATTAGTCAACTTCCACCTTGTCTGGGCTTCACAATACATCTTCCCACTCCTCCACGTTTTAAATTCCACACCAGACATTTCTACACTGCCTTTATTGGCTTTTTATATATCTTTTCATCCTTGATCTTACAGGGCTCCGCAATTCAGCCAAGTGGTTTCTACCACTAATGACATTTCTAGACACAGAAAGAGCTACAGAGATCTTCTAGACAGTGCACCTTTACCAAGGACAAAAGAACACTGTCTCTGTGTAGCTGCATGCTACAGGTGTTTTTGTGCTACAGTGTCTGTGTACAAAAGGCTGAATAAGATCGGAGATGGATTTGGATTTGGTTTCATTGATCTTTCGTCCTCTAACTTATAGTTTGTTCAACTGCACACCTTTATTGATCCCAGCCTGCATTGAAGCTGCATGGACACATTTGTATACAATATATAAATGTGTAATGATATGAATAGCATTTTGTAGTAAGTATTATTTAGTATTTGAGCCATGTGGTAGAATACCTACTATAGTTGTACTCAGTGTCAACTCCGTTCACTCCAATGGAATGGTTTTTCACAGCAATGGGGGATCGTGGAGCCTCAAAATCATTCTGGAAGTTACCATAGTCGCAAACACTCAAAGTACCTTATAGATTCTATTGTAAATGTATATTGATGTATTTATTGACTAGTAATTACCAAAAAGTAATATCTGTATATATCGATTCAAATTGCCCACTAAGCACTTCCTGGAACTGTTTTGCGTCTCCATGAACCATGTGACCTTTGAAAAGTTCGAACTTTTGTTGGCTCTGGATGCAACTGCACTTTGTATGTTTTAAAAAATGTTGTTCATATTTAGACTATTATCAAATTTTTGTGGAAAATCTTATGACTGTTTTGCCCATGTCAGCCCAGATAAAACCTGCAAATTAATATATTTATTAGCTTTCTTCAGCTTTAGGTGACTAAGTAACTGACTAACACTAACATACCATTTCATAAATAGTTGTTTATCTTGTCCAGCAGTCAGGGAATCTTGAAATTAAATTTACAGGTGCATGTTTTTATCAATCAGTAAAAATACTTTTGAAACCTCAGCTGCTTGGTTGGTTGGTTATTTATTATTTCTACCTCAAATATAGACGCATGCTTCATGAATATGAATGTTTTCATATCAGATTTCTTTGGCTGTAGCACAATTTAGCTGAAGGGCTCAAAGATCATGTCAAATTCAAAGTGCTTAAATCAAAAGTAATTTTGAACTAAAATAAGTATTTGCCAGACATACTTACACACAAGAGCCTAACTTTAGATGAATCACAGGGCAATGTTTACATCAGCGAGGTTAGATTGGTGACTACAAGTCATATTTTCCTAATCGGTGTGACATGTCATTTATTTGTTTGGCTGTGCGGTTACTAGCAGAGCTCACCACAAAATCAGGATGTCACTCAAGTTTCCAACAGCAATCAAGCTCTTCCCTCTTAACTTTACAACTTGCTTGAGTAAACACATTTAGCAAACTCCTCTTTTACAATGCAGCAAAAACATTTATTTAATTATTTATGCATTTTAACTGCAAACCTTTGTTCATGCTTATTAAACTGCAGTGGTGAAAATCCAAGGCGGTTTCAGTTTTTTGGCAATTGGTACTGTGTATTAGTGTTGCCAGCTGTCAATATTTATTTATAGCCACGTGATTGTGATTTATGTGATTTATTACTGACTTGAATATTTTGATGACAAACTTGCTCTACAGATATACCACAAAACCCCTGTCCTCGAAATCAAACTCCTCCCCCATTTCACTATTCAGACTGATGGTTTGCGATCGATATACCACCAATTCATTAGGTATTTACAGATTATTTTGTGTTTTTTTGCTTGCATATAAATATTATATTGTTCACCATCCAGCTGAAAACTTTATTGTGCCTCTTGAGAGTTTGATTCTTGGTAAGCTATGCATATTCATGCATCCAAGAGACGATAAAATGAAAACAATAGAATAAGTTTGACAGGCCAGGAAAATAACGGCCTGAAATGGAAAAAATTATCCGTCAGTACAGCAGCAGAAGTTTTTGGTTAAGTTGACTGAATGTACAACATAATAGTAATCAAGTGCTTTTCATTTTCTCATTTTAAATAGCCTGATTTTGTTTTAAACAGTTGGCTTATATTAATCAATAATGGAACCTGAAGTAACAAATGCTTTGCCAGCTGCTATGTATCCTGGAGGGCAGAAACCAGCTCGCCATCACTCAGCCGTCGCCCCAGAAACCATGATGAACAGGCAGGGGAACATTCTTCCATACTTTATTTTCATCTTTGTTGGGCAGACACACGGGAAGTGTCTCACACTTACAATACCATGGACCATGAGATCGCCCGATGGAAAATAAGCCACGTTGAGTGTCTCACAATGCACTCCTGTCTGTGCAACCTTGACAATGGCGTGTGTGTGTGTGGGGGGGGGGGAGAGGGGGTGATAGGTGATTTACAGGAGGCTTCCATTTATCTTGTGGTGCAATGGCTGCACTGGGATTTATTGGGTTTTGCGTGTCATCCAGTGACAAGGTGCACATTCTTTCTGTGCATTATGGGCCTAGATGATAGGGACTGGAAGCCCCTGGTAAATAACCCCGAGGTTATGTCTTGCACTGAGTTATATGTTGTGTTGGATTTACGACTGGTAGAGACCCTATAGAAAAAATATCAAGCGAATAATGTGCAAATACAATAACCCATGATGTGTGTGTACAAGCGGTTGTGACGGGATTGGACTTTCTGTGTTGCCTTGTGATGGGTAACAAAAAAGCAAAAACTTTCATTCACAAAATCCATAAATTATATATGCGCATTGTGGACTGGACTCTCTACTGTGGTTAACACTGGCTACATAAAATATAAAGTGAACCACTTACATATATACCTGCATTCCTCAAAAAAATTTAAATAAAGAATGAAACAATGAATGAATAGAGATTTTATTCATAAATTGATCTTTCAAAAACCTAACTCAGCCTATGATAAGATATAGGCTACAAAAAACATATTTTTCCAGTAAAAGGATTTAGTATTGTCCAATGTGACTGTACAGTACAGTTAACTATAATCAGTGAACACAAATAAATGTATATTTTGATGATATGTGACACTGATTGAGGTAATACAGTAATTGTCATTTAACTTCCCTTTCATGAAAGCCTTTCCATTGGCAGATGCAGGTTCAGTATTTGCGGAAAAATTACATCAATCAAGGTTAAAGGTGTATTACATCTAATAGCTTGTTGGTCTGCCAGAGAGCATAGAAGAAAGTAGAGTATGAGCACTTTCATTGCTCGACATCTTTTAGTGTTTAGTTTTGATCACTTTGTTGCCTAAGCACAATTCTGCTATAAAGCTAATGAAAGAGGATATTTTGTTTTCTGCTTATCTCACGTAACCAATCTATCTTCTCTCCAAAATGACCTCAGAACATGCTCACTTTGGCAAGGAGAGTTAATTCCAAAAAATCCCCGATTACATTACTGTACATCTGGGAAACAATTGCACACATGCAAACTAATCCTGAATGGAATTGGATTTGACACCCAGAGTCCCAGAGACCCAGAGTCAGTTCAAAGCTGTGGAAACTGTGAAATTAATAATTTAATACTAGTAATTGAACAGTTACACTTTTACTGCAATTCTCCTGGACTTACTGTATGCTACATTTGGGGAGGGTTTGGCAAGCACCAACAAAGTAAAACCTGTTTTCATCAAAATATTGATGTATGTACAATATTTAATATGGACGAAATAATTGGAGTTAATCTGTCTTCACTGTAACCACCCTCGTTTGCAACTGCTTAGAGCGGGAAATATCAGCAAAACTTCCATCTCACCATCTTATTTCTGTTATACTGGGTCACAAATAAGATCCACATTGACCCAATGTCCTTAAGGCTTAGTTGAGGAGAGAAGACGGCAATCAATGCAACCACAATAGATGGCTTAAGTGCCACCAGTCTATCTGTTACCCACACTACTGTTCTGATTCATTCCCACCAAAACACCCTGCTCCTGGCAGCTGTAATTAAGTATAGCGAGAATCAAAAAAGCAAAAGTGAGCCATCGCACTGGATAATTGCAGTCTTTTTGGGCAATATTTTGTTTCAAAATGTTTGGTCATGAGACCATGACCCTGCCAATGCCATGACAATGCCAATCCGTCATGAGGGATCATAAAACTCTGGTGTGTAGCTAATGACATTCCAAGGCTAATCCAGCCTCAGCCTTCAAGATAACAAGAGTCAGATGATTTGCCATGTAGCTAGCCAATTACAGTTCACCCAGTGCAGAACCATGAGAGATCTCATGTAATTTGATTATCGTTTCAGTCTGCATTTAATTAATATTACTGTTTGTTTTGGTCTTTTGTGTTGCCTCTGGTAACAAGCCAGCCGACAAGGCAGCAAAACACAATTGACTTTTTCTCGTTCCTCTTTAAAAATAGATATGCCTCTTTCATAATGTAGTAGTAATCATCTTTGTTTGGTTGACGAAAGAGCCTATCAAGAGCTCCTCAGTATCCAACTAATCGTTGTTAAATGCGGGAAGCTTGAATGTCAGCGGCTACTTTTATGTCAGGTTGTTGTGAATAAAAACTCCTGCAGTCAAAGCAAAGAGGAGTTGTTTTGACATGCTTTCCCTGACACAATGTGACATCATGACATAGTACTCAATGAACCACATTCTATGCTTGTTAAAGTAAAGCACTTAGAAAAAGAATACCAATAAATGACACAAGGTCAGATACGAGACCAGAAAAGTGCAGAATGTTTGATTTTAGATCAATGAACATGAATTGGTTTTTAGACGACCCTTCAAATCGACTCCTCCGACTAAATGTGTATAGTGTCAGCTTTTCATTTAGTCTTGATAGTCGAATCTGTTGGATGGGTGGAAAACATTTATCTGAGGGAATGTTGTATTTTTGTCTAGTGATGAGTTCTTGACACCAATTTGTGTTTGTTAGACAGCAGTTATTCTCCCACCCACCCCCGGCGATCAATACCTCTCTCATCTCCCTTTGTGACGCCTCACTCTTTACAAGCTGTATAGGCAGATAAAATGCCTCTGAAAGGGAGAGATTCAAAAGAGAGAGATATCGAGGGAAGGGAATCACAACAACCGCGCTGGAGAGTAAATCTGGAATGGGTTTGATTGCTGGAGCATAACGTCCCTGACGTGTTCTGTTCGGGCTGTGTTGATGTTCCCCTGCAGGGTTGGGTCGCGGTTACAGTCCATTCTGCACTCCTTACAAAGGACGTGTGACGTCAGTGCTGGGACAACCCGTGTTCGTTTGATTTCAAACATTTAAATGGAAATCGTGAGAGGTTTGGCACATATGTATCACATAAGATCCAAACTGTTGGAAAATGTTGTAAATGGTTCTGTGGGTAAAACAACGTATGTTGTGTCAAACAAAGCATGTCAACGCGCCCTCTCCTATGAACCCCACATTGAATTCTGAGACTATCTGGTTTCTATTATCTTGTTAGCTAAGAGAAGGGGGGTGGTTGAAGATGACTTTAAGGACGCTTTGATCATTTCCATTGGGGAACTTGAAGGAAAAAGGCAGGTTCGGTGAGCGCTGAACCATGCTTGAGTGTGCAGCAGCTGCAAAATTTCAGGTTGATTACCTGCAATACTGTTTTTGATTCCATATCCAATACTGCAACGACTGGGAGTGGTATTTTGGTAGTTGAACGTTTTATGCAACACTTTCTTTCCAAGTGTACCGGCCAAGTTGGCAGGCGATGAACTCAAACAGAAAAATGTACGCTTGTTGAGTGCATATCTCTCCGAGCTAAAATATTTCTTTAAACTAAAAACAGGCTGGGTCTGCTTAGCACCTTTTAAAAAAATCGATGTTATAAAAGTGATTGATATTGTTTCAGTGCACAAAATACTCATCCTCAAAACACTGGTAAGTGTTTTAAGTGTTTAAGTGTTTTTAGCTTGCTTTTTTGGCTCCAGGTACAAGTCTTATCTACGGTCTGTTTGCCATTCAACAAATTATCTAAAACACATGAGAAGGAAATGGTGGGAAACCCAGTTTTATTCCCAAAAGGCTTAGCAACAGGCAGGCAGGCCACAACATCATTCTCACACATTTAGGTGGGTTACACACAAGCCACATTTCACATGGAGTAGTTTTATGTAACATTGAATTTCATGAACCCTCTATAACAGTCAATGGTCATCAGCGCAATACTTTAGGTTTGCTTTTAGAGGGTTTGTGGTCAATATACACACGTCCTTTCCCATCTGGTGTTGGGTTTCCACTTTTGACATTTTTCCCTCTTGGGTGACTCATAATGAGTTCTGAATCCCAAACAAAAATGAAACACTTATAGCTTATATCTTTAAAAACCCTTCTTCCCTAATGCCATGACAACACCAAGTTCTTGAGAGGCAAACGCGTATTACCAGCTATTACAACATCTTCCATTAAATTGCCTTGTCACTAAGACAAACAGACATAAATACTGTAGTAATGCTTTGCATTTGCTCCGTGATGTTGTCTGGACCTGGCAAAAATGGAGTCTGGCCCAGCATAATAAATAGAGGAGTTACCCATAACAAGATGCCTTAGTCACTTCCCTGAGGCACCATCCACCACTAGAGTTATGCGGTTAATTATTCATTTAATTTGTATATCGCAGTGTGGGCGCATGTAGCAGGCACTCAGGTGTACCAGTGTTGTGTAGCAGGGATAAAGGTGACCCATTCTGCCCTGTCAATCTCCCTGAAACCACGTATGCTTTGGTGGACGAGTTAAAGGTAAACTATCTGCCTCAGCTCACTGTTTATGCTTATGACACAAATTTGTGCACAAATGTACACATGTAAGTTAAAATGGAAAAACCTCTAAGTCCATCAGAAAAAAAGTTTCCATTAGCAACACAAAACAGCAATGTTTATTAGGTTTCCATATTTAGGTTCACTTATTCCACCGTTGTTACAAATAAATGAATGAATAAAAAATCATATATTCTAAAAACGTAACAAATGATTACAATATTTCCAATCAAACTGGACTTAGGGCCTTATGTACGTACGTTAGCAAACGCAGTGTATAATCGAGTGCAGCCAGACTGCAGATAGCACACACTCTGCCACTGCATTTTACGTTGAATGTACTAAACTTGATCACGTAATCAGTGTTTGGCAGCGCCCTCTAAATGGAACAGCAGAAAAAAGAAAAAAGAAAAAGAAAGTTTAACGATAATGAAGCAGTCCTATTTATAAATAGCCTACTTGTCTATATGTTTCATCAAAGCTATAGACAATAGGGGTGTAATTCTACCCCAAAATAATTATGTTTTGGTGACTACTAATATTTTAATGAAAGAAGTGGAATAAACATTTATTTCTAACACCATACAAGCAATCAAATACTTCAGCACGTGTCTCCATGGCCTGTATCTTCATCTTGCTCGGATGAATCTTGCTGTTGCTTCCTTCCCCTGTTCAAAGAAACACGCTAACACCTGCTTTTTTTTTACCACAAAACCGACTTGCGCATTGCATCTCAGTTTTCATACATTCAATGGGATAGGTAATCGCTCTCTCCTTACGCATCTCCTCCCATTTATTTGCACGACACCCCCAATCTCCCCTCGACCCTCCCATGAATGCATGAAAGCGCAAGTTGCGATCCTTTGGTTTGTTCAGCAGGCAGAATATCGTTTTAGCCATGTGTTCGTACATACAATGCCATGTTCTAGGCACAAAGTGCGGTGAAATGACCCCTAAAACGGGCGCTAACACATGAGGCCCTTAGTGTCATGACTGTCTCTTGGTTGTCCCTTGCCTGCACTTCCCCTCCCAACCTGTGGATGTCCTCGCTGTCTCCCCTGCTCCATGTGTGTTTGCCTCACTGGTCCCCCAATCTGTTCTCATGCCTTCTTGTGCGATATACCCTGTCTTCTCTCTGCCCAGTGCTAGATCATTTGTCTATTACCCTGGTCCATGTCCCTTCGTGTCTGTTTGAGTTCTGTTCTGGCCTCTTCATGTGGATGTAAGAAGGAGGGGAATGGACAGAACCAAGTAAAAATACAGTACAAGCACTCTAGACGGGAGGAGTATAGAGGAGTTTCAAAGCCAATGTTAGTGTTATGATGGATTTGACCACATGGGGCATTCCAGGCAGACAAAGTGAGGCATGTCTCATTGAATCCAACCAAAATGCCTTTTCTGTGTCGACTGTCCACTACACCCCCTCCCCCACACCCCCCTCCTTTTGTCATGCTCTCTCCCCTTCTTCTCTGAGAGGCGGTGGTGAGCATTGTGACGTCCACAGTGTGCCTGTTGATCAGATAGCCCCAGAACTAATGAAAAGCGCCATGGAACTGACAGCAAGATTAATGAAGTGTCCCCCGCTGCACTGGCACATCAGGGGCTCTGGGGCTCTTCCTGGCGGGCTGCTTAGCAGCTGTTTATGGTGACAAATAATGCCCCATTCTGCCGGCGACACCGGCGAGTCAAGGTTAAAAAACACATTCGCCGCCACAGCGGAAGGGAGCCGGGAGGACGGCAGAGGAGGAGAGCAGAAGCCAGCTTTCCCTTTTCTTTCCTCTCCTTTTTCTCCAAATTGTGTGTATTCACTTAACAGACAGAATACGAATATTTACTCGGTGTTCACTGGCGCTGCGGTGGGGGAGGTGGAGGGGGGATGGGGGGGGATGGGGGGGGTGGGGGGGGTGCTGGCGGGGGAAGTCGGCGAGGAGACAGGGAGAACGGGAATTTGGGATTAATTGAAAACATCTGCGCCGAGCAAAATGGCCGCCGCGGAGGAGACTGAAGGGTGTGAAAGCAGAGAGAGAAATCACAGTGCTTCAGGCCATTGATCTCACCC
>JAOEGT010081698.1:0-14911 GCA_025447795.1 Speoplatyrhinus poulsoni
CACACTGGCCTGGGAACGCCTCGGGATCCCCCAGTCAGAGCTTTCCAATGTGGCTCGGGAAAGGAAGGTTTGGGGTCACCTGCTGGAGCTGCTGCCCCCGCGACCCGACTCTGGATAAGCGGATGAGGATGGATGGATGGATGGATGTTTACACACGTATTTTGTAGCATGTTTAAAACATTGATACTTAACTGGTATCCTGATGTATGGTAGGCATCATTATTACAGCTCCGGATTATTTATGTGTTTGTAGAACTGCGGTTCCACGAGTAGCTGTAGCTCTTTAACTGCTGTGTGTGGCCACATAATCATGAAACACATCTCGCCAAATATCATCACTTTTCACTTTATACTTTCCCATCAGGATTCCTCATTTGAAGCCCCATATGTGTTAGGCAGTATATTAGCTCATCAGAATCAATTTGTTTTACTGTAATTATCTTACGATTACAGTGACACCTTGAGGGAAGAACAGATTAAAACATGTCGTCTTTGTGTGATTGAATTAGAACATGTTATTAAAATGGATAATGATTATGTGAAAGCAAACATTAGGCTTTGATTACCACTCTCGTCATGAGGTAATATTTAGCTAAGTGCAAGACTGCTTATTAAATGCGTTGGCTCATGTGGCAAATTAGCCAGTGTTTCTTCCCCTCTATTCCGTACATTGGGTTAGTTCATAGAGAACTTATTTATTCGCTAATAATTTGAACAGATGGATGAATGCGTCTGTGTGTGTAGTTATTTATCTTTCTTTCTTTTTTTGGGTGGGAGAAACACGAGAACAATGGGGAAAGGTTAGCGATGTTATCGTTTCTAAAGATAGAACGCAGTTGTCTGGATCTGTTAGCTGGTAGGTAACTAATAGCTCTGTGAATTCTCTTTTTTCACCTAAACTCCCAAACGCATCCCTTCCTTAGCCAGTCTCTTTGGAAATAACACTGATTAAAGTGCATACGTGTGTGTGTGTGTGTGTGTGTGTGTGTGTGTAGCTGGTGGGATAATAATATTTATAGTACAGCAAACAGGCGTCTATGCTCACTTTCACACTGTTCGTGATTCTGTCTCTTACACGCATACATACACATTTTTTACACACCCACACACCGAAGTAAACTCTGGGGCTTGTGGGTGGTAAAATGCTGTATTGAAGCAGGGCCAGGGAGTTTTCTTTTTTTAAGAACTCCTTCCCAGGCAGGTAATTTGATTCTTGGAGGTTGAGGCGAGGTGATCCAGGGGTCACCCCTGTAGACAGTCCCCACTCTAATAAAAAGCCAGAGTGGTGCGAAACCAGAGGGGGGCTAAAACCTCCATTAACTTTTATCCTGGCAACACCGGGACAGGTAACCCTGTGACCCAGCAAGGCTGCCATAGTCCCCTAATCACATGATCAAGGAGTGGCAGAGCTGGTGGCATGTTGACTGTGATTAGATGAAAAAAAAACAGGGAAGACGTTTAAAAGAAACATAGGTTAGGGCGATTGTTTGGCACGAAGAGGACAGTGGGAGTTCTTTTGATCACTTTTGATAACTGTGTTGACTGGAGACCATAGTCCTACCCTCAAGCTGTGTTTGCACATTTGTATATGTAATGGTGGCCAGCAGGTAGCTGTGCGGTGTTAATCCTCATTCTCCAACACCTCATAGGACGCTCTGGCGATGCAGGCCAGAGCCCATGGGTTTTTGGCCTGCCTTGTAGGAGCGTCCGCTCTCTGCGTGGGAGGTCGGGGTTCGATTCCCCGCGGGGGATGGACGATCTCCGTCACATATAAGCGAAGCCTCTTTTGTGTGATCAATTTACATATTGCTGAGCTGTACATATTGATTTCATATACTGTCACGCTAAGATTCCAAATACTAAACACATTGTTTTGCATCTCCATTTCCTCTTCTCTACCCTCTACTCTTCTTTTCCTCCTTTTTCATATTCATTTCTATTTCGTATTCTATTTCACCTCTCCTCTCCTCCTCTCCTCTTTGCAGTGGGACGCTATTACGGAGATGGATGAACACAACCGGCCCATCCACACGTTCCAGGTGTGCCACGTAATGGAGCCCAACCAGAACAACTGGCTGCGTTCCAACTGGATCTCGCGTCAGGCGGCTCAGAAGGTGTACGTGGAGCTGCGCTTCACGCTGCGCGACTGCAACTCCATCCCCTGGGTGTCGGGCACCTGCAAAGAGACCTTCAACCTCTTCTACCACGAGACGGACGAGGCCCACGGCGTCAAGTTCAAGCCGGCGCAGTACACCAAGATCGACACCATCGCGGCCGACGAGAGCTTCACCCAGATGGACCTTGGCGACCGCATCCTCAAGCTCAACACGGAGGTGCGCGAGGTGGGGCCCATGAACCGCAAGGGCTTCTACCTGGCCTTCCAGGACATCGGCGCCTGCATCGCCCTAGTGTCCGTCCGGGTGTACTACAAGAAATGCCCGTTCACGCTCCGGAACCTGGCGTCCTTCCCCGACACGGTGCCACGCGTCGACTCTTCCTCACTGGTGGAGGTGCGGGGGGCGTGCGTCAACCACGCCGAGGAGAGGGACACGCCCAAGCTGTACTGTGGCGCCGACGGCGATTGGCTCGTGCCGCTGGGGAGGTGCGTGTGCAGCGTGGGCTACGAGGAGATCGACGGGTCCTGTGTCGGTGAGTGGCGCCTGGCTTCCCCCTGCATCATTTGTTTACTGTCTATCTGTCTTTCTATCTCTCTCTCTCTATCTCTCACTCTCTCTCTTTCTTGCTCTCTGGCTTTCTCTCTCACTCTTTTTCTCTCTCTTTCTTCCTATCACTCTTTTACTCTCTCTCACTCACTCTCTCTCTCTCTCTCTCTCACTCTCTCGCTCTCTCTCACTCACCCTCTTTCTCTCTCTCTCTCTCTCTCACTCTCACTCTCTCAATCTCAATCTCTCTCTCTCTCGTTCTCTTTATTTCTGTTTCCCTACAGCCTCAAACCCCCATTCCTTCCGATGGGACCGCTATGCTTTGACGCTTATCGCCTTCTGCTTTTTCATTTATTTATTCACGTCGTCTATTATTGATATGGAAAGACGTGTAGTACATCTTATAGGAACCCAGGCAGGGAGTCTGTATCGTCCATGGTCTACTTAACATAAGTATTGACACATGGCGCCCAGGAGCCAGATAAGGCCGATTGTTAGCCACTAACCTGCTAGCGATTCAGGTTGAAATCTAGCTTGAAGGGGATCCGCAGTGTTTGATATGGATCCTGTGTCAGACGAGTGTGCGTGTGTCCGTGCGTGTGCGCGCGTGCGCGTGTTTTGGTTATGTGCGTTTTTGTGTCCGTGTTTGCGCACTTGCGTAAATGCGCATGTTGCCGTGCACACACTTTGGAGTTCACGTTCATGCGCCAGTGTGGCGCCAGCTGTGTTTTCCACAGAGAGAGAGAGAGATAGCAAGAGATAGCTAGAGAGAGAGAGAGAGAGAGAGAGAGACAGACAGCGAGAGAGAGTGCATTAGCCAAAGCAGAGGAAGAGAGGCTGGTGTTGTGGCGGCGGTGAGAGGCTCCCTCTCTATCAGTGGAATGGATCGACAGACGAACACCACAGAGCTGGACACCGTCTGCTGCCCTGCTGAGACCCCGTAATGGGCTCCATCAGTCTGTGTGTGTGTGTGTGTGTGTGTGTGTGTTGGAAGGGGGGGCTGCCTGCATCTGTGTGTGAGCCTTTTGAAAGCAGATTAAAGCCTTAGATGGATAGAGTGATTGAGTGAGAAAATTCACTAAATTAAAGAGTGTGTGTGTGTGCGTGTGTGTGTGTGCGTGTGTGTGTGTGCGCGCGCGCATGTGCGTGTGTACGTGTGTGTGCACTGTAAAAGCAACATAAAGTCCACCAGCCACTGTCCCCTGGGAGGCCACCTTACTGTGACAGATTACCTGCACTGGCCAGAGGTTTGATCTGACCTCCCTGATAAGGCTTTGAGGATGTTATCAATTGACTCCACTCGCTGGGACTGCCTACTGCACACAAAACGTACGCAGGATAATTTTCGACTTCTCTGGTAAAAGGCTGCAAACGATCAAGGTGACGCAGATAATGTAGGTTTGTTTTGGGATTGCCTTGGTGGATGCTGCTGCTACGGTATATATCTCCATGTCAGACCAGGAAGAAAAACATTTGTGTCTGATCGAGACGATAAACACAGTACAAGCTGCCGTTAATTTTCCCAGAGTTATCCGTAAACACGATGGGATGTTATCTGGCCACTTCCACTCGACCTGCCTCTCATCCAGTGACCTTTTTCATCTTGATAGATGAAGTCATTGCACCTTATCTGTCTATTTCATTTAAAAATAAAATAAATACAAAATATTGTTGAATCTGGCATATCTTGTTATAAAAATATAACACCTTTGAACAGGTAAAACTATGTAGTCTATCAATCACAATTAATTACGTAAAGCGTGATATTTATCGCAATTAAATTCTGACAGCCCTAAAATAAATGAGAAATTAACTAAATAGGCCGACATAAAATGGTGTATGTGTGTGTGTGTGTGGGGGGGGGTAAGAGTTAGATACTTAGCAAATAGAGTTGGGTGATTTGGAAGTATCATCACAGTGTTCATTGTGCAATTTCCAATAAAATACAACATCTGAGAACACACAGCCAAGTCTCTGCCTGTTACATTTTACACAATAATTAAGCTGCTCCGTAGATAGATACCTCTTTTCTCTCAATTGTGTTGGAGCACCTCCAGACCCCAGTTTCTCTTCACGCCGTCTGGAACCAACTGTCCTCATACCGTTGATTATGATTCATACTCTGTTGTGTGCCAGCAAGGTTTCCCAGCTGCACACGCAGCTGCACTGTAATCAACAGGCCAGGGGTGAAACTGCAGCTGTGATTAGAGCCGGACTGCCCTAAAATGGCTGCCTCATTCCAGCCCTTCCCAGCAGCTCAGTATATTATCCTTTGCTATTCTTATACGTCTTAATTGCTGAGCCGGAGAACACACAGCTAATCTAGCTCTCTGGGACCAGTGAGGAGCAGATGGTGAGACAGGCAGAGCCTTGTTTCTAAAACTTATTTTCCCGGTGTTTCTTGACCCTCTTGGGTGTGTTTGGAACACACTCTGTGCTTTCATGTAATGATGTATGAAGCACAATTGTATGCAATACGGACTATCCTACCTTAATGACCTAAGGTTGCAGTCTAAAGTGCATGGTGCAAGTGCATTTAGGGCCTCTCCACATCCACTTATGCTACTTAAACGCCAACAAAAAGGTTGCAGTGCCAGGCACATGTTTCAAAATGTTACTTACTTACTCTCTCTTCATTAATCATGGGTGTGTTTTTGGCATAACATTAAACCAATCAGTGTCATCTCCGCTTCCCTATAATTGTCCTTTAAGACCAACATGCCCACAGTTACAGATGGGTGCAATTGCATTTACCATATGCGTCAGTTTGAAACCAGCAAACACTTTGGTCGAGCTTGACACCGGCGTGTAAGGTGCGAGAAGGATTGGGCTTCAGTTGGAAGACTGTGTCTGTAAGTAAGGTCAGATGCATTAGTGGTTTGTGTGTAGGTTAAAATACATTAAAGCACACACATGCAGAAGTAATATTTACTGCACCCAAATCAAAGCTATCTTGATATTTACCTAGACAAACATATTTGATCTTGCTCCATGATGTTTATCACCGTCATTGACTGTTTCAATTCTGTCAATAACAACTATAGACAGTGGGATAGGTTCAATTCTGAGGGTAGACATTGTTGCAGTGCAGTCAGCTTATTATTGATCTGAACATTATTGAAATGATGCAGTAACTTCATATAGCAGTAACAGTGGTATATTATGTAAAAGGGATTCTATCCATAACGTTCAATTTTACGACAATAGTTTGACCTCCCAGTGCTCTGTTGGATGCTGCAATTTATGTTCTCTAATTAAATTTCTATTATTATCACTTGTATCTTACTTCCCCTTAGTGGGACATTGCACATGGTGAATATTGTAGTAGCTTGATCTTCAGCAGATGTTTTGTAATACTTCCAGATGGAAAACAGACCTTTCCAATGTGCCGCTGACAGGAAGAAAAATAAACTATTCCACAAAATCAATGAAGTTCATTGTGATTAACTTACCCCTAATGGCATTACATTTTTAATTTAATTTTAATCACATCACACACATCACATTTTATAGTTATTCTTGATTAGCTGATGGAAATGCTGTTTGGCCTGTTGTTGATTACCCTTTGAGAATGTCTATTGCCTGAGTATGATGTATGAATGGTGGACGATTAAAAGGTGCTTCCCTACAGAAACCAATCACAAGCTAGCCAACCTTGCTTCCGTCTGAATGTCGAAATTCCCACTCGTCCTTTCTAAAGGTCAGCCCTCGCTTACTGGAAGAGAACGAGAGAGTTCCGTTCCCACCTATTCGGCCCGTTTTGTCTTCAACCGGTTCCAAAGAAGTGGATTTCACAGCTGAGTTAAGGTCGGCCCTTTGGGGCGGCATGTAGCCATTATACTGCTGTGTCAGCCCTGAAATGCAACCCCCCAAGTGCTCATTGTTCCAGGATACAAACAGGCATCATTATTAAAAACCTCCACACCAGGTACCCCAGAGAGCCTTGGGCCTCAGGGAAGCAAGTGTGTGCTCTCACAATCATGGTTTCCATTGTTTATGCCAGCACTGTGCCAATGTTTCTCCCCAATGATTTTGGCATTGTAAAATAATGTTTTAGTGATAATATATAATTCTACCATACTGTATGTGCTTTTTTAAAGTAATATGTGATATTCAGTAATGTCATGTGACATATTCTGAAATGATTTAAAGTGGAGAGAGAGCTATAATGTTATTTGTGAGGTCCGGGGGTGACTCGTTAAGTAGCTGTCTCTGATGTGTTTACCTATATTTAATTGGGTTTGCTTAAGAGCCAAACCTAGACTATTCCCATGTGTCTAAAATATAAATTTTTTTCACCTGTTTGATTGGATTATAGCTTAATACATTGTTGTACGTATTATAGTTGTAATGACTTGACTTTCCTGGGCAAGTCTCCTGTGAAATGAAAAAACAATATGGAACAATGGAACTAACCTGGTTAAATGAAGGTTAAAGAAAACAATACAAAATAAAGATCTCTGTGAAATTGCTCTTATATTACAACTAGCGTGGTAATATAGTGTGAGCCAAAGTTCTTTCTATACTGATTATTATGTTTCAGCTCGGAGACTTTGGCTTTGAAAAAATCTTTCCGTTTGAATGTTTTACCTTTTATAACCTCAACACACTTGATAAAAAAAAAGGTATTATTTTCAAGACAGACACTTCAGTGCTTACTGGTAAACCTTTATTTACTTTGAGAAGAAAGATGAGCCGCAACAGGGTCCTTGTGGAAAAGTCAGAACAAGGAACCTTGCTTCTCTAGATGTCTGTCAAATGAAGACGATGCTCTCCAGTTGAACGAGCTTCTCACATTTCTACCCAGTGATGTTTGGTTGCAATTGAACCTTAATCCCCAATCTGTTTTGAGAAGGAAGGCTGGAGCGTAAGGGCACTGGAGACTGGCGTTCAGCAAGGCCAATGGCTAATAATGCTGCCATGGGTTCTTGCTACAGTAGCTGTACGTGAATGCTCATGTAGACCTTCAGGTCACTATCGCTTCGTTCTGGCACTCATTCTCTTGTTTTATCAGTCTCATTCACTTGCGCTCTCTGATGATTACAGAGTTTGCCTCTTACAATTCCATTTCCTATCTGAATGGAGCCTGAACAAATATGTGTGTGAGCACACATCGTTGGGGGCTTATGGCTTTAATCTTCCTGTTGTCAACATGCCTGTGACACCAAAATGATAAGCTTTATTTTGTGACCACAGGACTGTGAGCAGAGGATGATTTAGCCATTTTTAAGGGAGTTATTTAAATGCCTGGACTGTGTGCTATAGAAAGCTAAAGGGATCATCTACAGTTTAATTATTTTCAAGAGCTCTTACCAATTAATCTGAGACTGAAGGAGTGTTTTCTATAAAGATGTTTTAATCAATTCTGAGCACAGTGGGGCCCTTAGGCTGCTTGCACTGATAAAACGTTGCGTTGTGGCTTGCAGACGTTGATTTCAAGTGGATATAAATGACAAGGTTTTCAGAAAATGTTAACTTTCCGCAAAATGACATCTTACATTTTTAATAATATTCAAAACATCTTTACTTTTGCAAGTATAATTACTTATCCTTTCATCATAGTTTTATTCCTAAGGGTATTACAAGCCTATAATTGGCAGTAATAAAGGAAAGAAAATAGCCTAACCTTAAGAAAGTTTCAAAAATAAGCAGTCCAAATCGTTGTCTTGTTTAGTCATTAGGTTTTTTTCTTTATAGTCTGGGTTGAGGAAATTCAATTCAGTCACTACAAAATTAGTATCTGTGTTGGATCACAAGCTTGTTTTCATTCATCAATACACTAAATAAATAAGTAAGTAAATTAAATGTGTATTCAGTCATTCTGGAGAAAACCTTTTGATGTTTGAACAAAGAAATACCATACTTTGCTCCCTTCACGCGTGGCAATATACATTTTTCTAAACATTTCCTTAGCCTAAATAATTCAAATGTAAACAAAACAAAAAAGTGTGACTTCTTACTACTACTAAATATATCTGAAGTAGAAATTAATAAATGACTATAGTACAGTACATTTTTATGCCCATCCTCCCCTACTCACCTGGCAGCGTTGGCAAATGTTGTCGGTAAAAGGTACCACTTCGCCTATCTGGCAGTAGCATACCGGTAGTCCTAAAGCCCACCTAAATAAAGAGGACAGCCAAGTGGTGTGGAGGATATGTATTCTTATAATTTGTGCAAAAGATGGATAGACAAAGGTGGTGCGGTACGGATGCAACCGTCTCTACCAAACTCAACTGGCTCTACCAAAACATCTAGCGAACAACCGTCATATAGGCTACAGCAAAGTGAGTGAGCGAGCACGAGCAGCAAACTATTTTGTGTAGTGTTTGCTGTTAGCAATATGTTACCATAACACATTGATTGCTTTGCCAGATGTAGGCTAAGAGAGATGTGTTTTGTACATTAAGCATATTGTTGACAGCTATGGCCTGAGCGTGTACTATAGCATTCTCCAATACTGTATGTGTCCGCACCAGCACGTGCGCGCGCGCGCGTGTGTGTGTGTGTGTGTGTGTTTGAGAGAGAGGGGAAGAGAAGGTGATCCTGATCACAGCAATTCGGTGCCCATTATTATGCAGTATTTCAGTACATATTTATAACTTCGTCTGAATGCTGCTTTGCCACTTTTGACAACTTTTTAAAAGAAAATCACGATGCCTGCTCAATATCGTGATGTCTGTCAGCCATCGGCGATGGACCATAGCATCTCTAACGACCAAACCCTAGCTTGACCTGTCTGTAATTGTGTTGATAACGGGAGTGGTGGTGTGGCTTTAATTGGCAGCATAAACCACTTCCACAGTCTTTGCTGCCGGAGAGACGTTTTCAATTACAACTGAAATTCAGTTAGACAACTCAGAGCCCAGGCAACAATTACACTGCATATCCATCAAACTGTCACCTAGCCAAATGAGATGTCTCACTTCCACACACAAACACACGCACACACGTACAAACACGCAAACACACATAACCGCAATAAAAAAAAAAAAAGAAGATTCAGTTTTTATTGAGACAGAATAAGACGTAGAGCATCAATTAAGAGTACATTAACAAAAAAGCTTTACTACTGTATGTGTTTTGGGTAACAATCACACGGGTGGTTATGAGCTGGCGTCAGCTGCAGTTGTTTACAGTAGGGCTACATGTCAGGGAAGGTGCTGTGGCATTTCAGACAAAGCCTGTTTGGATTTAACAAGCCTCGGTCCTCCAAGCTTAATTGGTAGAGTCTGGAGAGGCCTCTCTAACTCCATGTCTGTCTGTACACACACACACACACACACACACACACATAGACAGAGTCAAAATTTCAAGGACACGTCTTTCATCCCAAAGACAGCTGAGGTGTTTCATAGCGATCGTCTGCTATTTAGCATGCACGCAAACATCTCTCTCTCTCTCTCTCTCTCTCTCTCTATCTCTCTCTCTCGCTCTCTCTCTCACTCTCTCTCTCTTGCTCTCTCTCACACACACAAACACAAGCACAAGCTATAGCTGTGTGACTCAGATGGCATTTGTTGACTTTGTAAATGTGTGGATTACTCTACATTTCATTGTAACCACTGCAAATTCCCTTCTATTAGTATGCAGTGCAATATAGAATGCAATAAATAGTGTGTGTTTGTGTAACTGGTGTTGAATGCAAGGTTATTGTCATGCATTGTATTAGCATTTTTTTTTATGCAATCAGAGACAATAATTGAGAGTTTTTTTTACAGCGTGCCTTGTGCTAAGGCTCATTTCCTCTTGAGTTTTCATTAAGCCCACACACAGCATGGGAATTTCCCCTGCCATGAGGTTGATGTGGCTTGAATTATGGCCAGGGTAATGTACTTCTGTCAGCCTGTTCCCACACATGCACTCCACGTGCACGGTAACCCGGTAACCCGTGCACCCGGAAAAATGAAAAATGAAACCTAAAGCATTCATTGCTCACAAGCCCGCACAGAAACGACCAAAATGTGAATCAATAGAAGATTGTTATTCATTGGAACACATAAGAAGGGTTGTCAGAGTGCTGTGTAACACGTCGGTTTGTAAGCTTTAGAAGGGAATCATTTCTTGAGTTGAATTGAACCTGACTTGTACTACAGAGCCACTGTTTTATGGCATTTTACAGTATATATTTTCTTTAATCAAGCTGTCATGGACATCAAATGTATGCATTTTTTTCTTTTGCAGTGGCAACAGGCGTACAATTTGTCACTATACAGTAGTGCTAGCCAGGCCTGTTTCCTCAGGGATTATGTGGACTTGAGATGACATCTTTATGCAATGATTGCACAAGTTGGGGTAATCGGACGTGCTACTGTGCAATGCCTGGTGCTGTAGCCTGTGATATCTAGCCACGGATTTGATCATATGAAGTTAACGGTTTGTGCATGCCTGCATGTGTTCATGAAAATGAAATGCATATTTAACATAGAGACGTGACAAAGGAACAACCTGAATGATTAAGTGGGTGACCATTATGCAGATGTTTCCATACATGCTGGTTCTTTTCATGACCTGGTTTAGAAAATATTTTCACTTGGGGGGCCAGATTGAAAATGTAAGAGAACTTCGCGGGCCACATTACTTTATTAACCAACATGCTAAATTATAAAAAATAAAGCACAAAATTGCAAACTTTGTTAACTTGCATATTTATGCATACATAGGCTATTCCTATTCAACACCATTTTCATAATCAAACATAACAGTTTGCTTAAACTTTTTATTTTTATTTTTTATTCACACAGCAGTAAATAAAGTAACTTTATATTGTATTGATGTACCGGGCGGGCCGGGTAGAACGTCTCAATGGGCCGCATCCGGCCCCCGGGCCTGACTTTGCCCAGGTCTGCTTTACAGGGAGTGGTCACTGCAAAGCATTACAAAGTGATTCTGAGTGATGCCTTTTATCCCGTGGTCAAACTCTCCTGATGGGAGTATTCTCTACATGGATGTGAATGCCCCATCTACAGGGCACGAAGAGGTCACTGAATGGCATTGGCTTTCACCAGATCTCAACCCAATGGTGCGCCTATGGGAGATATTGGACAGATCTCTCCACATAGATCAGCTCTGCCTGACTAATTACTTTTCAGATTAGTTGTAGCCGAGATTATAGAACAGGAAATCCTGTTCCCTTTATCGTTTGCACACCCACTCTGTATCAGTGACCAGTGGGCAAAATTAACTATCCCTCCAATAGAGTTCCACATACTTGAATACTGTAAATGCCATTGGACATTGAAGTTGTTCATGGTTGCCCAGCACCCTATTGACACACTTGCCATGTCCTCCATTTCCACGATTATGCTCCACCCACAAATTCATTCATTAATTCTGCGTACCTTTCGTCGTGCAGCCACAAACCTCTCCCGGAAGTCGCCTCTCTTCGTGCTATAATTGAGAACAAATGGGAAGTGTTTAATTGAGGTTGTCAAGGAGGGGTTGGTGGGGCGGGTGGGGTTTGTCGGGGCACTGAGAGATCCGCTCGTCTCTTTGCATTTAATCTGTTTAAAGAATAAATTATGCAGATTACAGTTTTTGCAAGCCCTAGTTGCGATGTGAACTTGCGGTGACTTCTGCTTGTTACTTCAAAGCCGGGAGTGATCAAAGACAGGCGGGAAAGAGGGGAGGGGGAGACAAAATCCCCATTGCTCCGGCGCCCTGCATACTCTCTCTGCCCATCTTGATGCCCAACTCGGTCTCTCTCTCTCTCTCTCTCTCTCTCTCTCTCTTAAAAAAAACAAAGGCAAGCAACACTGATGTATTTTTTCCTCTGCCCCCCCCCCTCCCCTTTTCAGCACACTGCTGTCAGGCGCCACGGTAACATTTCAATTGATTCTGCTTTTCCCCTCCGTATGTGTGCGTGTCCTATTTTCGAAACAGACACTGAATTAGTGATTAAAGGGCATGTGTAGTGTGACATGGCCTAGATAACGCATCATCACAGACCTGGGTTGAGGGCCCAACTTGTCATAAATAAAAAGAGAGAGAGGAGAAACATATATCTTGCATCTTGTGTTCGACAAAATGCGCCTGAGCGCAGTCAGAAGTCTCTCACCGGGGGTGACTTCGGGTTCAGCGGCCATGATGACTGTGTTTGTCTTCCCGGGAGTTTGTTTGTCTCGCAGATGATAGAGAGAGTAAACACCAACACTCGGCCACTCGTTATAAATATGGTATCTATTTACACATAGGGTGTAGGGCCATGCATGATTTATCAGCAGCTCTGTCTGACTAAGCAGTTATTCTGAAACTAGAGCCAATTAAGCCATCATCATCTCTCCAATCCCAAGGTTTATATTCCTAGATCCACCATACCAGTATGAATACATTTCTCTCCCTACAGCTACAAACAAGGTCTATTTAAACCCCATATGAACATCAGAATACAATCAATACTCCTCCAAAGTTATCCTTCCCTGGCTCAGTTATTAATGCCTAGCTGCAACATTGTTTTCATACGCACTGCCCAAAACAGGGAAGGGCTCCCTTACACACACAAACCTATTCTTCCATCAATCTATCTCTCCCTGCATCTCTTATTCATCCTGGCAGGGTGTTCTAGGTGAGCAGTACCAGTCGAGGCAGAGCGATACCAAGGTGGTGGTAGAGAGCTAGAGAGAGAGAGAGAGAGAGAGAGAGAGAGAGAGAGAGAGAAAGAGAGAGCGCGAGCAAGAGAGACTTCTTTCGATCTGTCACTGTAGAGCACTGTCTGTCAGTCTGCTGCAGCCAAGCCAATTAGTCACACTAGTGGAGCAGTTGCACACACACATTAACACAAATACAAACACAAGTTTATAGTGTGCGTGTAAGGCTACACTCACACACACAAACACAATTTTTGAGTGTGTGCATAATACCACACATGCACACGCGCACACACAAACACACAAACACACACACACACACACACACACACACAGACAGAGACACACACTAACACAAATGCAAACAATTTTCAAGTCTGCGCATAAGGCTGTGCACACACAAAAACACTAACACAAACACAAATTTTGAGTGTGCCCATATGGCTACACACACACCGGGCGCCCTGCGGTCTTGGTTAATCCAGCCCGCTGAAGGCGTCGGGCAGCGATAGTAGAAGTGGGTCAGGTTCTGGGGATGGCTGCTTCACAAATCCCCCCCCTTCTCTTCTCCCCACCGGGAAGGATTTGGGGCCTGAACTCTGTACGACCTCGCTGCAAAATACAAACGTACGAGGGGACCTTGCAATCGGGAGCGAACATAATCTTTTTTGGAATTAGCGCTGACAACTTTATTGATCAGGCTAAACGTGGGCTTAAGCCTGGTATTTTTGGATATGTTAGATAAACTGGAGGGGCTGTAATTGCGTTCCCTTCATGGTTAGATTTAGCGAAGAAGGGAGTTCAAAGCTCTCAGGAGCCGCGATGGCAGTGACTCACTGCTCTGGAGGTTTTCCTGCTTCACATTTCGGAGAATTATGTTAGAAATGTTGCAGGCGGATAAAAAAAACGGACTTCTTTTTTTTTTTTTTGAGTGTGTGTGTGTGTGTGTGTGCGTGTGTGTGTATGTGTGTGTGTGAAAAACTACTGTTCTGCATACGGTTAATGTATTTATGTACTTGATGTTACTACAGGACTACAGGACTTCTTTCTTGTGTGTCCATGTACAATTGGAGATGGTGATTGAAATGATAGTGTCTGGCCACCAATCAGTTGAATGGTAGAATATTGCTTTAGCGGAACCATTTGAAACGACTATCCCTCTTTGTAATGGTAACATTCTGCTCCATTAGGCTTCACCAACTATTCAAATAAATGGCTCGCCTCAAATTCTCAAAAGTCTCTCTGAAAATGCAAAGTGGCTCTTTGCAAGACTATAAGAGGTGATAGTTAGCGAGACAAAGGGGAGCCTTGCTATTTGGTTATAACTATTCTGGTTGTGTGTGAGTGTGTGTGTGTAAGTATGTAGGTGTGCAGCAGGGAGAGAAGAGAGGGTGTGTGTGTGTGTGTGGATTTGTGTGCCTACACATTTATTTATTTTTTGTTGAGAGTTAACATGAACTTTACTTTGTGGGGGATATTGTACTACTGCACTAATAAATCTACCCTGACAACGTTATGTTTTGTTGGAATATAGGGTGGTGTCTCCTCCAGTTCCAGCGTGTTCGTTTATGGAGTTTAAATAGGAGGAAACAATGTGACCAAGTTTATCAAAATCAGCTTTAATATAATAATAGTAGATCAGAAATACAAGTTACAGGGCCC